>CAUYQU010016653.1:0-22010 GCA_963574635.1 Cheracebus regulus | reverse complement strand
GGCTTTGTTTGTTCGTCCTCCGACCACCCACCCCCGGGGCATCTTGGTAAAACCAAAAAACAACAAAAAAAAAAAAAAAAAAAAAAAAAAAAAAAAAAAAAGCTGGGTGTGGTGGTGTATACCTATAGTCTCAGCTACTCGGGAGGCTGAGGCAGGAGAATTACTTGGACCTTAAAGGTGGAGGTTGCAGTGAGCTGAGATCACACCACTGCACTCCAGCCTGGGTGACAAAGAGCGAGACTCTATCTTAAGAAAACAAACAAAAAAAAAGCCTTTCTTTATGGAATCACCATGGCGGCTGGCACCCTGTACACATATCCTGAAAACTGGAGGAGCTTCAAGGCCCTCATCACTGCTCAGTACAGCGGGACTTAGATCCGCATGCTGTCCACAGCATCCCATTTCCAATTTGGCCAAACCAACTGCACCCCTGAATTTCTCCACAAATTTCCTGCCAGCAAGGTTCTAGCATTTGAGGGTGATGATGGACTCTGTGTGTTTGTCTACTATGTGAGCAATGAGGAGCTGCGGGGAAGTACTCCAGAGGCGGCAGCTCAGGTGGTACAGTGGGTGAGCTTTGCTGATAGTGAAATAGTGCCCCCAGCCAGTACCTGGGTGTTCCCCACCTTGGGCATCATGCAGCACGATGAACAGGCCACTGAGAATGCAAAGGAGGAAGTGAGGCGAATTCTGGATCTGCTGGATGCTCACTCCAAGATGGAGACTTTTCTGGTGGGCGAATGAGTGATATTGGCTGACATGACAGTTGCCTGCACCCTGTTGTGGCTCTATAAGCAGGTCCTAGAGTCTTCTTTCTGCCAGGCCTTTCCTAATACCGACTGCTGGTTCCTCACCTGCATTAACCAGCCCCAGTTCTGGGCTGTCTTGGGGAAAGTGAAACTGTGTGAGAAGATGGCCCAGTCTGATGCTAAAAAGTTTGCAGAGAGCCAACCTAAAAAGGACACCCCATGGAAAGAGAAGGGTTCACAGGAAGAGAAGCAGCAGCCCCAGGCTGACAGAAGGAGGAGGAAAAGGCGGCTGCCCCTGCTCTTGAGGAGGAGATGGATGAATATGAGTAGGCACTGGCCACTGAGCCCAAGGCCAAAGACCCCTTCACTCACCTGCCCAAGAGTACCTTTGTGTTGGATGAATTTAAGCACAAGTACTCCAACGAGGACACACTCTCTGTGGCACTGCCATATTTCTGGGAGCATTTTGATAAGGACGGCTGGTTCCTGTGGTACTCAGAGTATTGCTTCCCTGAAGAACTCACTCAGACTTTCATGAGCTGCAGTCTCATCAGTGGAATGTTCCAGTGACTGGACAAGCCAAGGAAGAATGGCTTCGCCAGTGTCATCCTCTTTGGAACCAACAATAGCAGCTCCATTTCTGGAGTCTGGGTCTTCTGATGCCAGGAGCTTGCCTTTCTGGTGAGTCCAGATTGGCAGGTGGACTATGAGTCATACACAAGGCAGAAACTGGATCCTGGCAGTGACGAGACCCAGCTACTGGTTCGAGGGAACTTTTCCTGGGAGGGGCCTTCCAGCATGCGGGCAAAGCCTTCAATCAGGGCAAGATCTTCAAGTGAACATCTCTTGCCATCTCCTTGCAGCCTGCACCTGCCCTTCAGGTAGATGGGGATCATTAAAGGAAAGTCAACATTGTAAAAAAAAAAAAGAAGCAACCCAACTTTTTGTTGTTGTTGTTATTTATTATTATTTTTTTTTTGACAGAGTCTCACTCTTGTTACCAAGGCTGGAGTGCAGTGGCACAATCTCAGCTCACTGAAACTTCTGCCTGCCAGGTTCAAGCAATTCTCCTGCCTCAGCCCTCCAAGTAGCTGGGATTACAGGCACTCACCACCACGCCTGGCTAAATTTTGTATTTTTAGTAGAGATGGGGTTTCACCATGTTGACCAGGCTGGTCTTAAACTCCTGACCTAGGCTATCCGCCCGCCTCAGTCTCCCAAAATGCTGGGATTATAGGCATGAGCCACTGTGCTCAGCCAAGAAAAACTTTTTAACTTTTGCCAATGTGATACAGAAACAAATATATTTCAGTGCTGTTTTTAAAAGACATAGCCCCAGCCTGGGCAGCAAAGCCAGACTTCATCTCTACAAAAAAATAAACAGAAATTAGCTGGGCATGGTGGCATACACCTGTAGTCCCAGCTACTTGGGAGGCTGAGGCAGAAGGATCACTTGAGCTCAGGATGTTGAGCCTGGAGTGAGCTGTGATCATGCCACTGCACTTCAGCCTGGACAACAGAGCAAGATCTTGCCAGAAAAAAAAGAAAAAGATAGAAAATGAAAACTACAAACTAATATTTCTTATTAATATGGATGCAAAAACCATCAACAAAATACTGGAAAGCTGACTATAGTAACATGTAAAAATAATTATACAATATAACCAAATGTGATCTGTACCAGGTATACCAGGTGTAGATTTTTTTTTTTTTTTTTTTTTTTGACGGAGTCTTGCTCTTGTCACCCAGGCTGGAGTGCAATGGCACAATCTCGGCTCACTGCAACATCCACCTCCCAGGTTCAAGCAGTTCTCCTGCTTCAGCCTTCAGAGTAGCTGGGATTACAGGTGCCCACCACTAAGCCTGGTTACTTTTTGTATTTTTAGTAGAAATGGAGTTTCACCATCTTGACCAGGCTGGTCTCAGTCTCCTGACCTCGTGATCCACCCGCCTCAGCCTCTCAAAGAGCTGGGATTACAGGTGTGAGCCAACACGCCCGGCCTATCAGGTTCTTTTAACATTCAAAAATGAAATTATATAATACACTATATCAACAAAAAACACAAAAATCACATGATTATCCCACTAGTTGCGGGAAAAAATTGACAAAATCGGGCCGGGTGCAGTGGCTCACGCCTGTAATCCTGACACTTTGGGAGGCCGAGGAGGGTGGATCACAAGATCAGGAGTTCAAGACCAGTCTGGCCAACATGGTGAAACCCTGTCTCTACTAAAAATACAAAAAATAAGCTGGGCGTGGTGACGTGCACCTGTAGTCCCAGCTACTGTGGAGGCTGAAGCAAGAGAATCACATGAACCCAGGAGATGGAAGTTTCAGTGAACCAAGATAGCGCCATTGCACTCCAGCCCAGGGACAGCGAGACTCTGTCTCAAAAAAAAAAAAAAGGACAAAATCTAACACTCCTTCATGTAAAAATATGTAGTAAACTAGGCATAGAGATAACTTCCTCATCCTCATAAAAGGTATCTGGGAAAAGCCCAAAGCTAAGGCTGGGCACAGTGGCTCATGCCTGTAATACCAGCACTTTGTGGGGGCAAGGCATATGGATCCCTTTAGCTCAGGAGTTTGAGACCAGCCTGGCCAACATGGCAAAACCCTTTCTGTACTAAAAATACAAAAATTAGTTGGGCATGGTGGAGGGCTCCTGTAGTCCCAGCTAGTCAGGAGGCTGAAACAAGAGAACCACTTGAATGCAGGAGGCAGAGGTTGCAGTGTGCTGGGATCATAGCACTGCACTCCAGCCTGGGCAACACAGCGAGACTTGGTCTCAAAAAAAAAAAAATTATGGGTACATTGTAGGTATATATATTTATGGGGTACATGAGATGATTGGATACAGGAATGTAATGTGAACTAACGACATCATGGATAATGGTACTTAAGGGACCCTGTACACATATCCTGATTTATCCTTTGAGTTACATGCAATCTGATTATACACTTTTTTATTTGAGACTGAGTCTTTCACAGTTGCCCAGACAAGAGTGCAGTGGTGTGACCTCGGCTCACTGTAACCTCCGCCTCCTGGGTTCAAGTGATACTACTGCCCTGATCAGCCGCCTGAGTATCTGAGATTACAGGCATGTGCCACCACACGCAGCTAATTTTTTGTATTTTTTGTAGAGGTGGGGTTTCACCATATTGGCCAGGCTGGTCTCGAACTTCTGACCTTGTGATCCGCCCACCTCAGCCTCCGAAAGTGCTGAGTTTACAGGCTTAAGCCACCACACCTGGCCCTTATACTCTTTAAGTTATTTAAAAATTTACGATTAAGTTATTATTGGCAATAGTCACTGTATTGTGCTATCAAATAGTAGGTCTTGTTCATTCTTTCTATTTTTTTTTTTCGCATTAACTATCCTCACCTCTGCCACAAACCCCCACTATCCTTCCCAGCCTCTGGTAACCATCCGTCTACTCTCCATATCCATTATTTCAATTGATTTTACTTTTAGATTCCACAAATAAGTGAGAACGTGTGATGTTAGTCTTTCAGGGCCTCAATTATTTCACGTAACAGGATCTCCGGTTCCATCCACGTTGTTGCAAATGACAGGATCTCATTCTTTTTCATGGCTGAATAGTACTCCATTATATATATATGTACCACATTTTCTTTATCTATACATCTGCTGATGAACACTTAGCTTGCTTCCAAATCTTAGCTATTGTGAACAGTGCTGCAACAAACATAGGAGTGCAGATATCTGCTGATTTTCCTTTTTTGGGTATTCACCCAGCAATGGGATTGCTGGATCCTATGGTAGCTCAATTTTTATACTTTGAACAACCTCCAAGCTATTCTCCATAGTGGTTGTAATAACTTACATTCCCACCAAGAATGTATAATGGTTCCCTTATTCTCCATATCCTCACCAGCATTCATTATTACCTGTCTTTGGGATATAAGCCATTTTAACTGGATGCGATGATATCTCATTGTAGCTTTAATTTGCATTTCTCTGATGATCAGTGATGTTGAGCACTTTTTAAAATGCTGTTGTCATTTGTATGTCTTCTTTTGAGAAATGTCTATTCAAATCTTTTGCAAATTTCTTGATCATATTATGAGATTTTTTTTCCTATAGAGTTATCTGAGCTCCTTACATATTCTGGTGATTAATTGCTTATCAGAGAGGTAGTTTGCAAATATTTCTCTCATCCTATGGGTTGCCTCTTCACTTTGTTGATTGTATCCTTTGCTGTGCACGATTCTTGTGCCACAGTCTTCCAAATAGTTGGGACTACCCATGTGACCACCATGCCTGGCTAATTTTTTAATTTTTAGTAGAGAAAGGGTTTTGCCATGTCAGCCAGGCTGATCTCCAATTCCTGGCCTCAAGTGATCCACCCACCTTGGTCTCCCAAAGTGCTGGGATTACAGAGGTAAAGCTTTTTAACTTGATGTGATTCTATTTGTCCATGTTTGGTTTGATTGACTGTGCTTGTGGGGTATTGCTCAAAAAATCTTTGCCCAGACCAATGTCCTGGAGAGTTTCCCTGTTTTCTTGTAGTAGTTTCATAGTTTGAGGTGTTAGATTTAAGTCTTTAATTCACTTTGATTTGATTTTTGTATATGGTGAGAGATAGGGGTCTAATTTCATTCTTCTGCATATGAATATCCAGTTTTCCTAGTACCACGTATTGAACAGACTGTCTTTTCCCCAATGTATGTTCTTGGCACCTTTGTCAAAAATGAGTTCACTATAGGTGTGTGAATTTGTTTCTGGGTTCTCTATTCTGTTCCATTGGTTTATGTGCCTGTTTTTGTGCCAGTACAATGCTGATTTGATTATTGTAGCTCTGTAGTATAATTTGAAGTCAGCTAATGTGATCCCTCTAGTTTTGTTCTTGTTTAGGACAAGTTTGGCTATTCTGGGTCTTCTGTAGTTCCACATAAATTTTAGAATTTCTTTTTAAATTTCTGTGATGAATGTTAGTATCTTAATAAGGATTGCATTTAATCTGTAGATTGCTTTGGGTAGTATGAAAATTTTAACAATATTGATTCTTCCAATCCATGAACATGAAAAATATAGAACACTCCACAGACTTGTGTGTTATCCTTGCACAGCTGTCATGTATTTTCTCTGTATCTTTCCAATTTTATCTATGTGCTGCTGAAGTGAGCACATGAAGCATGTTTGAGTGCTTAATTTGTGAATCAGATTTGCTAGTTCTGACCACTCCTCTGTGACCTAAGTGTTATGCCCATTTTACAAAGGAGACAATCTATGCATGGAGTGAGTAAGAAACTGGCCTAAAATCATGCCCAAATCAAGAGGTGGAGCTGGGCTCCACCTTGGGTCTGTTCGATTCTAAGTTTGTATTTATAACATCTGTATCAACTGTCTATTTTTTACTCAACAGCTGTCATGGTGATGCAAGGGACAAGAGTGAAGTACTATTACTTCTGGCTTATTAAACTGGCCAAGTGTAAAATCTTAATTTTACTCAGTTCCAGCTAGGGAGCAGCAAAGTACTTAGTCTCATCCACAGCAAGTGAATCCCTTAGTACAAGTTTTCTTGAAGGTAGTTGACTGATTTGATAATCCTGCTTCACCAGGTAATTCTATACAGGAGACTTCATCTATGTGAAATGTTCAGACATGTATGCATTTTTTATTATCTATGGAGATATTCTTTAAACACCTATACATCCACTGATTGACAAATAACCGTAGTAGGATTGTATGGACAGAAAGGTCAGAGACAGACACCATCTAAGTAAATCAACTAAGGTTTACTTCTGCAGATGACATAGAAGAAAGTCACTGTAGTAAGAATACATGGCTCAAAGATAAGCAGTGCTCTCAAGTGCAAAGATATAAGCATCTGAACCTCCAGTCCTCATCAGGCAGTAAGGGTAGTGATGGTGAGATGATGGAAGGTGGAGGCACAATTTTGCAGATGTAATACTTCAGTGAGTGAGAGCCATAGCAGACCTTCTAAAAGCTAATTAGTCACATTACAAACAGAATAGGATAGGATGGATATGTACCAGCAACCTGTGCATCAAAGTGGAGTGTCTTTCCTTAATCATGGAGTTGCACTCTATGTATGTACTGCATGCATTATGACTACAAACTGCAGTGTAGCATATTATACTCAGGTTGAAAAAGTCTTCATTTATCACTTCTGGCCTTCCCTAGGCCAACTCAGGCTGGTACAAGTAAGTTTCTGAACTGTAAGGAGTTACCCAGAGGCTTCTGTGAATCAAGTAGATAGTCTTTTAGAGTAGATATAGCGCTCACCCTGTCCAACTTAAATGCCATCCACTATATGATTCTGTAGTTGAATTATAATGCGATAAAATAATAAGAAAAAAAGTAGAATGTAGGCTGGGCATGGTGGCTCACACCTGTAATCTCAGCACTTTGGGAGGCTGAGGCAGGAGGATTGCTTAAGTTTAGGCTTTGAGGACCAGCCTGAGCAACATAGCAAGACCTCATCTCTACTTTAAAAAAAAAAGTAGGATAGGCCAGGTGCAGTGGCTCATGCGTTTAATCCCAGCACTTTGGGAGGCTGAGATGGTGGGTCACAAGGTCAAGAGATCGAGACCATCCTGGCCAACATGGTGAAACCCCGTCTCTACTAAAAATATGAAAATTAGCCAGATGTGGTGGTGTGCACCTGCAATCCCAGCTGCTCAGGAGGCGGAGGCAGGAGAATCACTTGAACCCAGGAGCAGGAGTTTGCAGTGAGCAGAGAACGCACCGTTGCACTCCAGACTGGATAACAAGAGTAGAAACACTGTCTCAAAACAAACAAACAAAAAAGTAGGATAGAAACATTTATTCATGATATGGATAGATGTTAATGATATTTATAAAAATGAACAAAATAGCTCATGTAACTGCATAAATAAGACACTCCCATTAAAATATTCCTAACTGAATGTATCCTATGCATAGGAAATTTCTGGCAGTCAAATGCAAATCTTTAAAGTGAATATCATGAGTCATAGGATTTGTCCTTTTTTTTTTGTCCTTCAGCATCATTTTCTGCATTTTTATAGTGAACATGTAATACTTTTTCAATCAGAAATATAAAAAAGCAATGTTTTAAAATTCTCACAGGCCAGGCATGGCAACTCACACCTAGAATCCCAGCACTTTGGGAGGCCGAGGTGGGTGGATCATGAGGTCAAGAGATTGAGACCATCCTGGTCAACAAGGTGAAACCCCGTCTCTACTAAAAATACAAAAATTAGCTGGGCATGGTGGCATACGCATGTAGTCCCAGCTATTCGGGAGGCTGAGGCAGGAGAATTGCTTGAACCCAGGAGGCGGAGATTGCGGTGAGCCGAGATCACGCCATTGCACTCCAGCCTGGGTAACAAGAGCGAAAACTCCATCTCAAAAAAAAAAATTCTCACAAGAAAATATAAGAAATTATTTTCTGAACCTGATAGAAAATCTATATTTAAATAATAAAAGTTTGGCAGATCTGATTAAATGGGGGGGGGGGGAAACCTCTGTGTGATGAAAGACACCATGAACAAAATACTAAAATCTGAGAAATTTTTGCATAATAAAACCAGACAGGCCAGGTGCAGTGGCTCACGCCAGTAATCCTAGCATTTTGGGAGGCCGAGGCAGGAGGATCACAAGGCCAAGAGATCAAGACCATCCTGGCTAACACGGTAAAACCCCATATCTACTAAAAATAAAGAAATAATTAGCCAGGCTTGGTAGCACATGCCTGCAGTCCCAGCTACTTGGGAGGCTGAGGCAGGAGAATCGCTTGAACCCGGGAGGTGGAGGTTGTGGTGAGCCGAGATCAGGCCACTACACTCCAGCCTGGGCGACAGAGCCAGACTCTGTCTCAAAAAAAAGAAACAAACAAAAAACAAAACCAGAAAATGTCTGGATTCATATAATAATAGCTCCTGAAAAATAAAATATTTAAAGACAAACCACCATTGTCTCACTCTGTTGCCCAGACTGGAGCACAATGGCATGATCTTTGCTCACTGCAACCTCTGACTCCCAGATTCAAGTGATTCTCATGCCTCAGCCTTCCAAGTAGTTGGGACTGCCAGTGTGCGCCACCACGCCTGGCTAATTTTTTTTATTTTTGGTAGAGATGGGATTTTACTATGTTGTCCAGGCTGGTCTCCAATTCCTGGCCTCAAGTGATCCACCCACCTTGGCCTCCCAAAGTGCTGAGATTACAGGTATGAGCCACTGTGCCCAGCCAGGGGGCTATGTCTTTTTAAAATATGACTGAAATATGGTTGTTCATGTTCTACATTGGCAAAGGTTAAAAACAGATTTATAAGGTTGGGTGCGGTGGCTCATGCCTGCAATCCCAACACTTTGGGAGCCTGAGGTGGGTGGATCACCTGAGTTGAGGATTTCCAGACCAGCCTGGTCAGTTTGGCCAGCCTGGCCAACATGGCAAAACCCCATCTCTACTAAAAATACAAAAAATTCACTGGGCATGGTGGCAGGTGCCTGTAATCCCAGCTACTAGGGAGGCTGAGGCCGCATAGTCGCTTGAACCCAGGAGGCGGAGGTTGCAGTGAGCCGAGATGGGGCTACTCCACTCCAGCCTGGGCAGCAAGAGTGAAACTCCATCTCAAAAGAGAAAAAAACAGATTTATAATTCTTATTATTTTGAGGTTGTATGCAAAGGGTGAATTTCATATGGTTTTGGGTACAATGTATATTGCTACTGAATATTTGTACTATATTTGGGCAATTCTCTATGACATTTATGATTGGTTCAAAGACTAGTTATAGGTTCTAGTGGATGAGGATGATCATAATCATAATCATAACAAATACTTATCTAGTATTTCCTGTGTGCAAACTAATATCTTTGGCACTTTATATATATTAATTTAGTTACCACAATAACTCTATGAAGTATGACAAGGTACATAAACTATCATCCCAATTACACAAATGAGGAACCTTAGGTGCAGGGAGCTTAGTGATTTCCTGACATTTCCACAGGTAGTTAAGTGGCAGAGCTGGACTTTGACTCCCAAAGTATGAGCTCCTATCCATTCTGTGCACTGCCTCTTAATCCCTGATCTGTATTTCTTAGCACCATGTGATATTTTATTAGGTTGCTATTGTGGCCTAGAGAAAATCATTAAATCTCAGTGGTGTATTACAGTAAACATCTTTTTTGCTCACACATCTGCAGATTGCCTGGTAGTTGGTTGGCTAATTTGAGCTAGGCTCAGCTAGATTGCTGCAATTCTGGGTCCGGGTGTGCTCTACATATCTCTCATTTTTTTAGAATCAGTAGGCTAGCCAAGGAATGGTGATGACAAAGGGAAAAAGAGAGCAGCTAGAAAAACTATAATGCCTCCTATGTCCTAAGCTCAGAATTGACATGCGTCATTTTTGCTTATATCCCTTTGGCCAGTGACAATCATACATCTGAGGCTAATATTAAAGAGGCAGGGGCCAAGCAGAGTGGCTCATGTCTCTAATCCCATTACTTTGGGAGGCTGAGGTGGGAGGATCACTTGAGCCTAGAAGGTTAAGGCTGCAGTGAGCTGTGATTGTGCCACTGCCCTCCAGCCTGGGTGTCAGAGACCTTGTCTCAAAAATAAATAAAGAGATGGGGAAATACGCTTCAGTTCTACTGAGAGACATGCAAAGTCACATGACAAAGGGTGTGGATACAGTGAGGAGGTGAAGAAGTGAGATCAATGATTCCATCTACCAAAGACATCATCATGAAAGTTTTAATTTCTGACTAAACTGAGTCTACCTCTTTATAGCCATGACGTCATATTAGATGTTGTGCTCATCTGTAATTTATTTGCCCTATACTTGCTTTCCTTTCCCCGTTCATGCATTCCACTGCTGCCTCTTTTAAGAAGTTTCTTCATGTGCAGTTGTATGGTAGCTACCCTGTGTATGGTAAACATGCCTGACAGCAATAACTGAAGCATACCATGAGAATAACCCTGTATGGCAGATGCACCTGAATGCATGTTTGGAGTTCTGAGCTTAGAAATCTGGTAGTGGCCAATGCAGAGATTTATTCTTTATCTGTAAGGAACATCTGAACCTCCCACTACTCCCTCCTGTGGAATGCAGGCTGTATGGGGGCCTTTTGTTTTGGAGGTTGGTAGGGGGAGGGTGCTAGGTGAAAATGCTATATGAACTACATGCTATTTGCATGCTTTGTGGTTATCCTGCCCAGTCTACCACCACTGGGCTGTGTAGTTCTCCTGTCTAGCCTGCTGACACTGGATCATCCCTGTGTGTAACACCACTTAAAGATAGTAAAGGAATCAAAATTGCTTTTGAGAAAGCATTTCCTATATTATTGTAGTGGAATGGATGGTGGTCCCCAGTAAGAAATGCCCATGACCTAATTCCTAGAACCTGTATTACTTTATATGGCAAAATATATGATTATGTTAAGGATCTTTTTTATTTATTTATTTTTTTGAGGCAGAATCTCGCTCCATCACCCAGGCTGGAGTGCAGTGGCACAATCTCGGCTCACTGCAAGCGATTCTCCTACCTCAGCCTCCTGAGTAGCTGGGATTGATTATAGGTGCACCACCATGCTTGGCTAATTTTTATATTTTTAGTAGAAATGGGGTTTCACCATGTTTGTCAGGCTGGTCTCAAACTGCTGACCTTGTGATCTGCCTGCCTAGGCTCCCAAAGTGCTGGGATTACAGGAGTGAGCCACCTCACCCAGCCTGATTATGTTAAGGTTCTTCAGAGAAGGAGCTTATCCTGGATTATTTGGGTGGATCCTAAATGCATTCACATGTGAACCCTGAAAGAGCCAATCCTTTAAGATGGATGCTGAGTGGCTAACTGGGCCTAAATTAAAAATAGAGCCAACAGGCCATTTGCTTACTAGAGGTCATGCACATACTTTGCAGTCCTGGAAAACTCCATGCTTGCTTAACTTTGGGACTTTCATAACTGTCTGTTCCTGTTTCTGTTGCCATAATAGGCCAATAGACTGTGACCTGTGTGGATCAATCAGAACTCAGCAAGTCAACGAATCAGAAATAAGGAAGTTTGTTTCTTCATTTGCATAAGTGGACCAGAGTGGAGAACCTGGGTGGGAACTTAGTCTATAAAAGATAACCGCTTGGCCGGGCATGGTGGCTGACACCTGTAATCCCAGCACTTTGGGAGGCCGAGGCGGGTGGATCATGAGGTCAAGAGACCGAGACCATCCTGACCAACATGACTCCGTCTCTACTAAAAATACAAAAGTTAGCCAGGCGTGGTGGTGAATGCCTGTAATCCCAGCTACTTGGGAGGCTAAGGCAGTAGAATTGCTTGAATCTGGGAGGCAGAGGTTGCAGTGAGCTGAGATTGTGCCACTGCACTCCAGCCTGGTGACACAGCAAGACTCTGTAAAAAAAAAAAAAAAAAAAGATAAACACTCTTCCACTCAGGGAAGTCTCAGTTAAAGGAAGGCCCCCCACCCCCAACCCCCCAAAAAATAACCCCTCTCTTCTCTCCGAATGCACCTTGTTTTATACAGAAGACTGTATCTCCCTGGTTTGCAAACTGTTTACTGGAATAAAGTCTCTTTTGGTTTCCTTAAAAGAAAATCTTTTTCAGTGGACTTGTTGACACAAGAGAGCAGTAGGGGGAGTTTACAGATATACAGATGGGAAGGCTATGAGAACATGGAGTAGAGAGAGAGGTGGACACAAACCAATTAATGCCAACAACTACCAGAAGCTAAAAGAGACAAGGAACAGTTACTCTGCTAGAACCTCCAGAGAAAGTGTGGCCCTGCCAACACTTTAACTTTGGACTTCTGGACTCCAAAACTGTGAGAGATAAATTTTTGTTGTTTGGAGCCACCTAGTTTGTAGGAATTTTGTATGACAGCCCTGAAAAACTAATAGAATTATCCTTCCACCACTTTATTGATTTCTCTTTGCCTTCTACATGAATTTAATATTCTCTATAGACTTTCCAATTGTCAAGATATTATATTGATAACATGGTGAGCTCACAAAAGAAATAAAAAATAAGCAGTCATATTCTCTAACATTATACAATACTTACACATGGCTAATCAGTTTTCTTTTAATTTTGTTGTTGTTGTTGTTGAGACAGAATCTTGCTCTGTTGCCTATGGTGGAGTGCGGTGGCATGATCTTGGCTCACTGCAACCTCTGCCTCCCAGGTTCAAGTGATTCTCCTGCCTCAGCCTTCTAGGTAGCTGGGATTACAGGTGCCCTCCACCATGCAAGGCTAATTTGTGTATTTTTAGTAGAGATAGGCTTTCACCATCTTGCCCAGGCTGGTCTCAAAATCCTGGCCTCAAGTGATCCACCTGCCTTGGCTTCCCAAAGTGCTGAGATTATAGGTGTGAGCCACTGTGCCCAGCCAGCTAATCACTTTTCACTCATTAATAATCACCAGTGGCCCAAAGTCACCAAAAACTATTCAAAGTTTTGCCTTGATAAGTTGATTCTCTTCAAAGAGAATTCTCATGTAGTTCAAGAATCAACACATGGAGTTGAGGCTAACACATTTATTTCTATTTCACTCCATAAGACAGCAGGTGGGGATCCTGGAGAGTAGGTCTCTTAACAAAGATGGTAGTAGAGGAGATCTGCAAAGGTGATGGTCATGATGACAGTTTCCTACTTAGTTCATGTAAAGGAGTCAGAGAAGAAGTAAAAAATCCTCTAGGAAGAAATGGTTGTGGTAGAAATGGTAGTGGGGATAGCCCTCTATCTGCCTGTAGAACTCGTTGAAAAGATCCTGACGTCTACGAGCAGCCTGATGGTCCATGCTCCTGTAATACAAATAGTCAACTGTTTAAATGCTTGCAATAAAATATGCAGTCCAGAATATATAACAGTAGACATTTGTGGGCTTTTAAAGAGATTTAACACCAAACTAATTAATTAATTAATTTTTTTGAGATGGAGTCTTGCCCTGTTGCCCAGGCTGGAGTGCAATGTTGCGATCTCGGCTCACTGCCACCTCCGCCTCCCGGATTCAAACGATTCTCCTGCCTCAGCTTCCCGAGTACCTGGGATTACAGGCATACACCACCACACCTGGCTAATTTCTATAATTTTAGTAGAGACAGGGTTTCACCATGTGGCCAGGGTGGTCTCGAACTCCTGACCTCGTGATCCGCCCACCTCAGCCTCCCAAAGTGCTGGGATTACAGGCGTGAGCCACCACACCCGGCCCTAAACTTATTAATTTATTAACTTTCAAGGATCTAACACTATATAGAAAAGACTTGTATAGAAATATAATAAGCATTTTAAACTCTACACAATGACTACTTCTGCTAACACTATAATGCTAGGAAAGTTGGTATCCTTATCAAAGGCCTTGTGAAATACTACTACAGCATAATGACAAATTAGATTTCATGATAAACATATGCAAAAAAATACTCTATATGTCTTGGACCTGTTAGAAATAGTTGGTTCAAATATGGATAATTAACACAAGGTCATTAGTTTAATTTCCTTGAGAGCCAAATAAGTTTATACAGATTCTGTCTCATAGTGTCAGTGACCTAGCTGTCTAATAATAGTAACAATGAATAGAAAGTAACATCCATTTGCATGGTAATATATACTTGTCAGAGTTTTTACATCTCTCATCTGTTTTGATCCTCATTATAATTCTGTTATGTAAGTTGGGCAAGTAGTTTCATTTCATTGCTTGCAGTTGAGGAAACAAACTCCAAAAGTTTGAGTAAATGGACAAAGTTCACACAGTGTGAAACATAATCAAGATTTGAATGCAATTCTTCATATACCTAATTCAGTTCCCTTTCTACTATAAAAGACTACCTCTTTATAAATGCATGTAATTTGTCATGAACTGAGGACAGAACCTTCAGGAATGCCCCATTGAGGGGTAAAATAAGGGAGAGTAACTGAATTATCAGAAATACAAAAGGGGCCAGGTGCCGTGGCTCACGTCTGTAATCCCAGCACTTTGAGAGACTGAGTTGGGCGTATCACTTGAGGTTAGTTGTTCGAGACCAGCCTGGCTAACATGGTGAAGTCCCATTTCTGCTAAACATACAAAAATTAGCTGGGCATGGTGTCAGACGCCTGTAATCCCAGCTAGTTGGGAGGCTGAGGCAAGAGAATCACTTGAACCTGGGAGGAAGAGGTTGCAGTGACCTGAGATTGTGCCACTGTGCTCCAGCCTGGGCGACAGAGCGAGACTCTATCACCAAAAAAAAAAAAAAAAAAAAAAAAAAAAAGTGGAAGTAGGCGGAACGAAAAAAAAAGAAAACCTTAATGAAAAGAAATGATCAAATATTATGAAGTGAACTAGAGTGAGGCTAGGAAAAGGCCAACAGATTGTGTCATTTGGAGTTCACTGCTGACTTTTGCTTAACTTACTTTTCTATAGAATGATAGAAACAAACCAATTCAATCAATAAATACCTAGTGAGCACCATTATGTTAAAATGCAATCTTCACTTTATGCATATTCCCTGCAATGGACTTTCAAAGAGAAAGTAGCTGAATGTATAAAGTTTAAAGGTTTTAAAAAATATAGTATTTGAGATTTACACAGGTATACAGAGGGCTTTGAGATTATTAAAATGTAAAGATTTTCTTTTCTTTTTGAGATGAGATCTTGCATATGGTCCAATTTTTTTTCTTTTTTCTTTTTTTTTCTTATTTGAGATGGAGTCTTGCTCTGTCACCCAGGCTAGGAGTGCAATGGCGTGATCTTGGCTCACTGCAACCTCCACTTCCCGGCTTCAAGCCATTCTCCTGCCTCAGCCTCCCGAATAGCTGGGATTTCAGGCACCTGCCATCATGCCAGGTTAATTTCTTTGTATTTTTGTAGAGATGGGGTTTCACCATGTTGGTCAGGCTAGTCTGGAACTCCTAACCTCAGGTGATCCACCCACCTTGGCTTCCCAAAGTGCTGGGATTATAGGCATGAGCCACCCCGCCTGACCCCAATTTTCTTTCTAAAAGGAAATATTGTTGACCCAATTATTCACATCATCATAACAATTTTTTCTCAAAATGAGTTTTGTGGCTAGGTGTGGTGGCTCATGCCTATAATCCCAGAACTTTGGGAGACTGAGGAAGGAGGATCACTTAAGGCCAAGAGTTTGAGATCAGCCTGGGCAACATAGTAAGACCCTGTCTCTACAAAACATTTAAAAATTAGCCAGGTGTGGGGTGGTATGTTTTTGCAGTCCTAGCTACTTTGGAGGTGGAAGAGGGAGAATTACTTGAGCCTAAGAGGTTGAGGCTGCAGTAAGCCTTGATCATGCCACCACCCTCTAGCCTGGGCAATAGAGTGAGAGTCTGTCTCAAAACAAACAAACAAACAAATTTTTGCTTGTTTAATATGTTGTCACAAAACATTTAGGAAAGTTTAGTAATCCCTGGGTCTTTTCCACACATGAAAATGGTTTATTGCCTTAGAAAATAAAATCTATGGAGTTATTGTTTTCTATAGAGTTATTTTAAATAAAATGAGAATTTGCTAAAAAGTCTACTACTTATCATACTTTGCTTCCATCTAATGAGATAATTTCCTACCATAGATCACAATGTGACATGACACAATACATATCTAGTTTCATTACCCGTGTGCAGTATTGCTGGAGTTCCATTCTGAGCGTCTTGACTTTTTCTTCCTTTTTTTATTTCTTGGCTTGAGTTTAGGATCAGGCTCTGAATTCTTCATTTCTCTGCAATGATTACCAAGATAAATATACACTTAATAATGTATTTTCAGGAAATATCTAAGCAATATTACATATGAAATATATTGAGCATTTTTTGCTCTTTGAATTTTCACACCCTCACTCATTGACTATTTTCATGAAAATTAAGTACTCATGTGGGGGTAGGGATAGCGCTGATGGTACGAGTGGCATAATGAAGAAATAGGTCCCCAACTAAAGGCAAACCATCATGTTTTCATTCCTAGAAAAAAAAATCAGCCTGGGTAACATGGTGAAAACCTGTCTCTACAAATAATTTTAAAAAAGAAGAGAAAAGAAAAACAATTTGCCAGGCATGGTGGTGTGCACTTGTGGTCCCAGCTACTAGGGAGGCTAAGGTGGGAGGATCCCTTGAGCCTTTGGCCAGGGTGGGGGGGGGGTGGGGGCGCATTGGGGCTGTAGTGAGGCAAGATCGTGCCACTGCACAGCAGCCTGGAAGACAGAGTGAGACCCTGTCACAAAAAAAAAAAAAGAAAAAGAAAAGAAAAACATGGTAGACCAAATTTATTTTCATTTATCATGGACATTTTAACTGTTTTGTGTTGAAATTCAGATCTTAGAAATAAACAATTTTTTTTTTGAGATGGAGTTTCACTCTTGTTGTCCAGGCTGGAGTGCAATGGTGCAATCTTGGCTCACTGCAACCTCTGCCTCCTAGATTCAAGCGATTCTCCTGCCTCAGCCTCCCTAGTAGCTGGAATTACAGGTACCCACCACCACGCCCAGCTATTTTTTTTTTTATATATATTTTTAGTAGAGACTGGGTTTCACTATGTTAGCCAGGCTGGTCTCGAACTCCTGACCTCAGGAGATCCACCCACCTCAGCCTCCCAAAGTGCTGGGATTACAGGCATGAGCCACCATGCCTGGCTGAAATAAACATGTATATATATATATATATATATATATGTGTGTGTGTGTGTGTGTGTGTGTGTGTGTGTGTGTTTTATACCATACATACACAAAGTCCTGGAAACAACCCAAATGTCCAGGAACTGATGAATGGATTAGCAAACTGTCACATATCCATACAATATAATATTCATCAACAACAAAAACAAACATGCAACCACATGGATGAGTCTCAGAAGCATGGCACTGAGTGAAAGAAGCCAGAAACAAATGGATCATTATTCTACGATCCGAAGTATATGATACTATTAAAAAAATAACACTATACGCATAGAAATTAGATCAGTGGTTGCCAGGCTGGAAGTAGGTTGAAGTCATTGAAATACAAAGAAACCCAAGAGAACTTTCTGGGGTCATAGAAAGATTCCATATCTTGACTGTGATGGTAGATAAATTACTATATGTGTCAAAATTCACACAACTTTTCACATGTTGAAAGTAAATTTAACAATAGGTAAATTATACCTCAACAGAAATAAAAGCATATGTTCATACAACATATGTTCCCACAAAGGTACCTAGCAGCTTTATTTGTAATGGCCAAAACCTGGAAATACCTCAAATGTCCATTGACAGGAAAACAGACAAACTGTGGCCTATCTGTATAATGGAACACCACTCAGCAACAAAAGAAGTGAATCACTGATGCACTGATGGATGAAAAACAGAATAACTATTCCAAGTGAAACAAGCCAGACAAAAAAAGAGAATACACTCTGTATCATTCCATTTATTTAAAACTCCAAAAACCGATTAAATTTATTATAGTGATATACAGCAAATCAATGACTGCCAGGGGATGGCAGGGCAGGTAATGATATGAGGGGAGGATTACAAAGGGGAAAGAGTAGTTTCTGAGGTATTGGATATTCTTAGTATCTTGACATAGTGACAGTATCATGGATGTATACATACATCAAAATTATCAAATTACACACTTCATTCTATTATTTATAAATTTTTATAGAGTTACTTATAAATAACTTCATTGTATTTTACAGTATGTATGGTTATATCATAAAAATACATATTTATATTATTTTATTTAGAGACAGGGTTTTGCCATGTTGTTCAGGCTGGTCTGTAACTCCTGGGCTAGAGCAATCCACCCGTCTCAACCTCCCAAAGTGCTGGGATTACAGGTGTGATCTACTGTGCCCTGTCCAATATGTTTCTTGAACTACTTCTCAACTGATAGATATTTCACTTGTTTATAGTGCTTCACTATAATTCTACAAAAAAATAATCCTGTGCTTATGATTTGGGTCCAGAAATATAAAGTACTGCATAAGTGAAACTATTAAAAATTACTCTTACAAAAAATATTACTCTTAAAAAAGAGAAAGAATAAAATATGTGGTAAGAGTAGGTTATTAAGTAAAACAATAAGCCAGGCGTGGTGGCTCACGCCTGTAATCCCAGCACTTTGGGAGGCTGAGGTGAGTGGATCACCTGAAGTGGGGAGTTCAAGACCAGCCTGACCAACATGAAGAAACCCCATCTCTACCAAAAATACAAAATCAGCTGAGTGTGGTAGTGCATGCCTGTAATCCCAGCTACTCGGGAGGCTGAGGCAAGTGAATCACTTGAACCTGGGAGGTGGAGGTTGCGGTAGCTGAGATCACGCCACTGCACTCCAGCCTGGGCAACAAGAGCCAAACTCCATCTCAAAAAAAAATTAAGTAAAACAATAATATCTAATATATAGTATGCCTTCCTTTTATGAAATTTCCACTACTGTTTTTGTTCACTTTCTTCAACTTCTACTAAGTCCACTCAAGAGTCTATTAAGATTAAACAAAAGCAATTAGAAATTATGTCGCCTCCCTTAGGCAAAGGTGGCTGCCAGTTGATAACTCTACTATGCATGCTATTATTTTTATGTAATTGCCAATAAAGAGAAATTAACCTATACCACATATGAAACATAAGCTACCATATATTCTTTCCTTAGATAACTTACTGAATAGAGGTTGTCAAGACCAAGCATCCATGAATATATTTGACCACATTATCACTATTTTAAAATGATTTAAAATATGTTCAACTTTTATGATTATAGAATTTTAAAAATTTCCTTTGTAATTTATTATGAGTGGAAATGTGTCAAAGACTCCATGTTTAAAATAGTTAAGACTCAAATGACCCTTAAACTAAAAGCAATGCGAAGAGGATATACAATAACACTCATTAACTCAGGATCTCTAGTGAAAGATTTTGCTTAAGTAACATTGGACCGAGGCAGAAAATACACATACATAATGAAAGAAACTCAGGAACATTCAAATCATCAAGGTGGATGCTTTTCCTTTCAATACATATATAATTGCCTTGATAATAATTTATTGCTAGTTAACCATAAACATGACATATTATGACATAAATAACTAAGCAATCTCTTTGGAGCAATAATGTAGGTTTCATCACTGTGCATACATAGGGATCCAGAACATTGGGATGTGATAGATATGTCCCATATGTTCATTCCGCTGATTCTTTCACAGCTGTCACCTATGGCAATATTTATCAAATATTTAAATAAGGGCAGATTATTGTCTGTCAATTATACCTGCATGACTACAGCTTACAAAAAAAGAAAACCTATGTGTCTGGGGCAGGCAGAGTAACCATGTCTTGTTGGCAACTAGCTGTGGCTGGTTCTTATTTTAATTCTAATTTTAAGGGAAAACACTGGAGAGTTTTAGGTGGGGGCCTGATTTAATCTGAATGATGGAAGACACTAGAATCACATATATGTATGAAATTGGAAAAGACCGAGCTCTTTAGAGAATTCCATAGGTGTCCTTGAGGTTCCTGAATTTGTGTGTATGTATGTGCACATTCTGCCTTTTACAAAAATTCCCATACCATTCACCAGCTTCTCAAAAAGGTCCTTGAAGATAAAATATTGGCTGGGTGCAGTGGCTCATGGCTGTAATTCCAACACATTGGGAGGCCGAGGTGGGCAGATCTCCTGAGGTCAGGAGTTCAAGACCAGCCTGGCCAACATGGTGAAACCCCATCTCTACTAAAAATATAAAAATTAGCCAGGTGTGGTGACACATGCCTGTTACTCAGGAGGCAGAGTCAGGAGAATTGCTTGATCCCAGAAGGCGGAGGTTGCAGTGAGCTGAGATTGTGCCACTGCACTCCAGCCTAGGTGACAGAGTGAAACTTTGTCTCAAAAAAGAAAAGAAAAGAAAATATTAAGAACCTCTCATTTAATGGATCCTTATTTTAGTTGAGAAAATTGAAACCTAGAAAAGTAAAATGATTGGTTCAAAACCAGGGTGACAAGTTGATGAAATCATAATGGGTTTATGATGCTGACTACCCTCTCTTACCTGGTCCCCTTATCTCTTGCTGCCCCTAATACTTTTGATAAATAAAGCATAATCATAAGGACCTGGCACATAGCAACAAGCCAGTATCTGCTGAACCTTGGCTTCAGGGTTTGCCCAAGTCACCAGGAGAGTATGTGTGCTGATCCATTAGAAATTGGAAGCCAATACAAAGGTTTGAAAGTACTCTCATGCCTTTCTCATGAAATGTGTATAACTTTCTAAATTGCCTATAATAAGCATGTACTATTAAAACCACAAAGAACAATACATCATAAATAATAAATTATTTACATTCGATTGTTACTGTGAGCCTACTCTGTGCTATGGAAGCAAGAATAATATATAATTGGCATGCTACAGCTGTAGTTTTCTTTTTTGAAATGCACCACAAATAAGCTTATGCTGGATCATTTCCAACAGCAATTTCAGTAAAATGTGAATAAAACTGCTTAACCAGAAGGCCACATTGCAGAGTGCACTTCACATGGGAAGGTTCACACAGCCTTCAGAGATCCCAGTTTGGGTTGCCAGGAGGGTCCTTTTTTTTTTTCAGCCATCCAAGGGGACAAACAGAATCACCCCAAATTGTTTCCCAGCTCTGCGGTTTATAGAAATATCAAGCTACTCTAATAGCCTTGCAAGGTCCCAGATTACTGAAATAACCCTGCCTTTCTTTGCTCAATGTTGAGCATTGAGAAGATGGCTATGATGCAAGTCAAAGTCTAATGAACATATGGTTTTTACCAAACCTCCATGGTACCAGTACACACTGGATGAAAACATTTCAGAAAGTCATACTTCCAAATATCAAGGCATTTAGCTCTAGTTAAATAATGACCTTTTCTGGGGATTTGAGTTTAATCTGAGTTCAGCAGTGTTAGAACTTATCAAATAGGTTCTTTTCAACCACACAGGGAGAACTCTCATGATTATCATAATTAACAACTCTAACCATAGGGTATACACGGACACAGTGCCTAATCAGATATTAAGAGAGGAAGTTCAGTGAGACATACCTTTAAAAATGAGCCTATTGTACAGAAAGGAGTAAAACATAATCAAAGGACAATTGAGAATTGTGTTACATACTTATCAGATTCGGGACATCAGTGTCTGTCTGATCTTTATCTGTGCTTGAAGTCTGGGTCCATACCACCACAGGGCCACACCAGCTGTAAATGACACTCTTCTATGTTCTTATAATAGTGTGACCTGAAAAGGAAAGAAAGTATTGTTGAATTCCTTTGCCACAGAAACAAACCAATTTTCCTCAGT
>CAUYQU010016647.1:0-12331 GCA_963574635.1 Cheracebus regulus | reverse complement strand
CTAACACAAAGGTATCTGAACATAAAATTAAGAAACAACATATTGAGTCCAGAAGTATATTAGAAAACCCAAAATAAAGCAACAAAGTGACCAGGTCCACCTGGGTGGGGGGACTGGGTCTGGGATGGGTACCCTCCTCATCAAAAAGATCTGGGAGGAGTACCTAGACAGGATCATGAACATATTCAGTATGGTGCCCTCACCCAAAGTGTCAGACGTGGTGGTGGAGCCCAACAATGTCACCCTCTCCATCCACCAGCTCATAGAAAACACAGACAAGACCTACTGCACCTATAATGAAGCTCTCTATGACATCTGCTTCAGAACCCTGAAGCTGCTAGGCCCACCTATGGTGACCTGAACAACTTGGTGTCTGCCACCATGAGTGGGGTCACTACCTGCCTGTGCTTCCCAGGCCAGCTCACTTTTGACCTGCAGTAGCTGGCCCTGAATATGGTCCTGTTCCCCCACTGGCACTTCTTCATACTCAGCTTTGCCCCACTGACTAGCCAGGGAAACCAGCAGTTGTGGGCCCTGACAGTGCCTGAGCTCACCCAGCAGATGTTGGATGCCAAGAACAGGATGGCGGCCTGTGATCCCCATGATGACCACTACCTGACAGTGGCCACTGTGTTCAGGGGCTGCATGTCCATGAAGGAGGTGGACAAGCAAATGCTTAATGCCCAAACAAGAACATGCTCCTTGCATCAGGTGAACAGCGAGTAAGAGAGGCGTGAAAAGCTCATTGTCCATATATGTGTTGCAGCTTCCTTTGGAGAATGTTCTCCAGGACTTTTATGTTTTGTCTCTGATTCTCAGAACTCTGCAAGTCAGTGTGACCACCCTGCTCCAAATCTAAGAAAACAGAGGCTCCCCAAGGAAGGAGGGCATGTGCCCAGTGTCACACAGCTTGCAGGAGGCAGAGTGGGAGTTGATTCCAGCTCTGCCTGCAAGATCTTCTCATTTCCCCTCTGCTTCTGTTCTTGACAAAGGGTCTTCTTCACTCTGGGGGTGCCTCCCATGAGCACAAATGGCTCTGGGGAAGTGTGAATTCCCGAAGACATGCTGGAGAACTGGAAGAAGCTTTTCTGACAGAACAATCTGACATACAGAAGTCACTTAGGCATGGCTAGAATATTTCTTTTAACTCCCAGGTAATACAAAAAGTAAGTGCATTATGACATAAATAATACTTTTGTCCATGGAAAAATGAGGTGGGAATTCTGAAAAAAGCAAGTTTTAGAAAAGTGTTTAATTTCAGCTATACAATCCCATGATGTGTAATCATAGGACTCGACAGCTGTTGAAGGAACAGAGGCCACATGAGAGCAAGCATAGCTGAGCATCATTTAAGGCCTTCATTGGGAATCGTCGCTGTGGGTAATAGGGTACATTCACTTTCACTAACTCACAGTTGAGGCATATTTTCTATTACAAATACGGAAACTCTGACACTTATAATATTAGATCGGGGCATCATCAAAGGGAGGGTGAAGGCATTTTTGCACAACACAGTTACCGACAGGAATGGGACTGTGATGAACTATGGAATTGACCACATCAAGGAGTATACTAAATTGCACAAAGCACATATTAATGTTGGATTAATGAGTTTTCACTTTCATCACTTCTGGGAATACAGCAGATATTTCAAATGTTAATCACCTACTTTATAGAAGAAAACAAATAAAATCACAGCAAAATAAAAGAAAACCGCACATTCAGAAATAGACCCCACAACATCTTGAGTAAAGGAGATCAGTCAGAGTTCACTGGGCCATGAGACCGACAGCAGTGGAGGTCAGTGGCATTCCTTGTGTTATTTCTGGAAACAGAACAGTAAAAGCCCTTCAGCCATCAGTCCCTAAGCATTTATGGCTTCTGGAGGTGCCACTCAAGATGACTAGCTGGGAATGGAAAAGCCAGAAAGCTTATGGGGAAGATTTTGCTTCTGAAAAAGTCCAGACAGAAAAGGTATCACAGAACCCACAGAGCAGAGGCCAGGCCAGGAGAGGGTGATGGAGGAAAAGACTACAGTGTCCTGATACAGGCAGAGTGAAAATGACCCCAGCATTTACCTTTGTCTTCTCTATGTTTTCAGTTGGGACACAGCTGCTGTTCCTCATGGGAACCGAATGAGGTCCTGAATCTGCTAAGGGCCAAGAGAAGGGAATGGGGCTAAATCTGGCTTTCATGTTCTGTGCAGAGTAAGAAACTCTCCACACCTTCTGCTGTCATCTCACTCTCTTTGTCACACTCAGGTCCCTTATCAGAGGCACAGGGTTTATTGACCAGATGACTCAGAGGACCCTGGAGTCCTCTGGGCCTCAGCCGTTGAGGAAGACAACACAGAGTCCTGGTCCAGGGTTTTCTTAACTCTTAACAGGCTGTGGACGGGTTGGGCACTAACCAGCTGGAAATGAGCTTTAAATCAGGGGTTCCCAGCACATATCAAAGGAAATTACCCATCATGTGAGCACAGACTCAAAATTAGAATAGAAACAGCCATGGATGGGAAGAACATCTGTAGGCCCAGGACAGGAGCAGCACTGCTCCTTTTCTTCAAGCTATAGAGACATTTAAAATTCTGTGGATTCACAGTGAATCTAATCTCCATATTTCACCAGGCACTGTCAATATTTATGAACAGAAATGAACATAAAGAGACTAGCAGTCATGAGAAAAGGTAAGAGCTACAGAAATTAAATGGAGGCTGGGTGTGGTGGCTCACACTTGTAATCCTAGCACTTTGGAAGGCTGAGGCAGGCAGATCACTTGAGGTCAAGTGTTAGAGACAAGTCTGGCCAACATGGTAAAACTCTGTCTCTACTAAAAATACAAAAACAAAAAATTTGCCAGGCATGGTGGCTGGCGCCTGTAGTCCCAGCTACTTGGGAGGCTGAGGCAGGAGAATTGCTTGAACTCGAGAGGCAGAGGTTGCAGTGAGCACAAATTGTGCCACTGTGCTTCAGCCTGGGTGACAGAGCAAGGTTTTTAAAAAGAAAAGAGAAAAGAAAAAAAAGGAAGGAAAGGAAAGAAAGAAAGAAAAAGAAAAGAAAGGAAAGAAAGAAGAAAGAAAGAAAGGAAAGAAAGAAAGATTAACTGGAAAGTTTTAGGGTCACACTTCAAATGTTAGAGGAGTAAGATTACATAGAAATTTAGCTTACTAAAAGAGTTATATAGTTCACAATAAACAATTTAAACAAGCAAAAAGGATGAAGGAAGTTCCAAAGAGTGCAAATAAATGCTTTTCTTAAAGCAGATCTCATGGTACTGCTTTATTGATTCATGAAGACATTGCCTGAAAATCTCTGCTCTCATCAGCACTTTCAGCTCCCATTCTAAAATGCTATTGTTGTTACTTTGCTCAAATGAAAGAAAAATAAAGCCTTCACACTGACTCAAGGTGGGAAGGGGAGCTGGCCCATTTGCCTTGCAGGCTTATCTTCGCAGTTAAAAGCAACCAAGACGTCAGGGTGGGGCAATGTCCACAGTCAGTGGAGGGGCCTGAGCTCCACCATTCACAGGGGTCCAGCCAAGAGCCATTCAGCTAGGGCATCTGAGAAAAATGGGGTCCTGCCACCCAACAGCGCAACTGTTCTTAAGTGCTTGGAACTGTTTCCAGGAAACAAGACAATTACCCCACCTGAGCCCTCACCCCCCAAAGGAGAAGCAGGGTGTGTGGATTGTGCAGCAGAAATTAGGCAGCTGCCTTCACAGGAGCGCCTGCCTCTCCAGAAAGGGTTCTCTAGGCCCAGGTGTTTCTGGGCTGGCTCCTCACACATGTTTCTCTCTGGCACTCTTCTTTTTACTCATTCCCCATCTAGAAGACAGAGAAAGAATTGACTTGAAGAAGAATTAAAACACCATGTTCTTTACTAGACATTCAAAGCTTCATTTAAAACAAAAACATCCTTAAAAATGACCATCACAACTGGGCGTGGTGGCTCACGACTGCAATCTTAGCACTTTGGGAGGCTGAGGTGGGTGGATCACCTGAGGTCAGGAGTTCGAGACCAGCCTGACCAACATGGAGAAATTCTGTCTCTACTAAAAATACAAAATTAGTCAGGCACAGTGGCACATGCTTTTAATTCCAGCTACTTAGGAGGCTGAGGCAGAGAATGACTTGAACCCAGGAGGTGGAGGTTGCAGTGAACTGAGATTGCACCACTGCACTCCAGCCTGAGCGACAGAGTGAGACTCTGGCTCATAAAGAAAAAAATCCATCACAATGACCTACCTGTGCTGCTTGTAGGCAGCCTTCCTCTCTGCTATATCCCTATCCAAGGTTTGAGCATGGAGCTGCGGGGAGAAAATACATCCATGTCCTGACCTGGCTGACTATGCCCAAAAGCAAGGAAAACAAACAAACAAACAAAACTTACCCAGTTGTCAAGAGCCTTTCTTGCAAAAGGGGCATCTGAAAAAGCCACCACGCCCAGCCTGAAAGAAGATCTTTCAAGTTCTTTGTAGAATTTGATTTTTCTGATTCTAACTCCCGGGTAATACAGGTGATCTCGGCTCACTCACCTGGGCAACAGAGTGAGACTCCATATCAAAAAAAAAAAAAAAAAAAAATGCTGGACGTGATGGCCTGCCCCTGTAGTCCCAGCTACTTGGGAGGCTGAGGCAGGAGAATCGCTTGAACCCAGGAAGTGGAGGTTTCAGTGAACCGAGATCACACCGCTGCACTGCAGCCTGGGTGACAGAGCAAGACTCTGTCATAAAAGAAAAAAAAAAATGTGCCTAGATAGAGCAACAATAACAACAAAACCCCCGAAACAGTAAAAACAACGGTTTCCAAGACATTTCCTCATTAATTAATTAATACTTTTTTTTGAGATCAAGTTTCCCTCTTGTTGCCCAGGCTAGAGTGCAGTGGTGCGATCTCGGCTCATTGCGACCTCCGCCTCCTGGATTCAAGCAATTCTCTCGCTTCTGCCTCCCAAATAGCTGGGATTCGCGGGTCACACTACCATGCCAGACTAATTTTTGTATTTTTAGTAGAGACAGGGATTCTCCATGTTGGCCAGGCTGTTCTCCAACTCCTGCCCTCAGGTGATCTGCCCACCTTGGCCTCCCAAAGTGCGGGGATTACAGGTGTGAGCCACCATGCCCGGTGGCAGCACGCACCTTCTTAAGAACAGTTTCTTTCTGGATCCTTCCTAAGGTTCTGATTTCTAATTCTTCCTAACCCAGCTCACTGCGCACCCCCATCCCCTGCCCCCTATTCTGCCTCACTTTCTCCTTTCCTGATTCCCACCATTTCCCACAAAGTCCTGGCCTCAGATTCCCACCCTTCAGGTTCCAGTGTTCCTTGGGTCCCCCCTCTCCCCTGATCCTCTCTGATTAGGGGTAGGGGTGTGAGCTGGAATTAAAGCCAGGCTTTATTGGAGTCCTCGGACTGGATTCTGCATTGTGCTCCACTGTGTCATTGCACCTTCTCGTTTCCGCTCTTTCTGCCGCTTCATCCTCTTCATGCTCTAACCCCGCCAGCGGATGTTGACCCCGCCGGTGGAGCGCCTCTCCTTCCCCGCGGCTGCTTTTCCATCTCCATCTCTCCATCTTCTGCTCCTGGCCTTTCCTGGCATGGGGCCCGAGCTCGGAGCTCTTGCACTTCTCTAGGGTGCCATCCTGCTCCTCCTCATTACCTGGGGGCAGTGGGCGTGGGCTTGTCCTCCGGCTGCTGTGGGCCTGGGCCACCCGGGTCAGTATGGCTGGCTGACAGCAAAGTTCCCGCCCCAGTGTGGTGTCGGCAGGTGCAGCCCTGTAGGCCAGTGTGGGCGCCGCCTGGAGGTTGGTGCAGCGCCCCCTGGAGGCTGGTGTGGAGCTTGTTGGTGCCCAGCGCCCTGCCAGGGGTTTCCTGGCTTCGTTGCTGCTGCCCCCTGTTGGGGTGGCGGGGCCGGGGTTCCACTTGGCTGCATCTTCTCGCGAGGCACCTTTGCTCCTCTGGGAAGTTAGCGGTGCAGCCGGCAAGGCCTCTGCTGCCAGGTTGCCATATTCCCCGTGGGGGCCAGCCAGGCTCTCGTCTCAGGCCGCCCGCCCTGCTCCGGCCGCCACAGGTGGCCCTTTCCGCGGCAGGTGGAGGCGATGGAGCGACCTACGGGCCCAGGGCAGCCGGCGCTCTCCTAGCAGCTGGTGGGGTGGAGGAGAAAGATGCCAGGAAGCAGACAGTGCCCGCTGGCCGGAGGGTCAGCCCAGGGCTGCGCCCACTGGTTCCTGCCGCGAGAAGCTGCCGGGACTCTCCCTGCCATGTTGCTCCCCGGAAAGCACTAAGGCTCTCGGGCCTGCAGGGAAGGACACTTTCTTCCTCACTGTGAGTCTGCACACTCCGGCCCAGGTATTTTCTGCATATTCTTAAATAGGATGCTTCAGTTAAAGGTTGATAATAGAATCACTTTCTCTGATTATTGCCTGCTGATGATGAGAACATGTGAACAGAAAATAAGACTATGGATAGGTTCCAAACTTTGGAGGTTATCAAGTAGGGAGGAAAAACAAATGCTTCCACCCACCTCTGTTCACAAAAGTGTGCTTTACCAAATCGCTGTAAATTATAGATAACTTATGAAAAAAACGTTTCTTAAATCTAGAAAACAAAACAAGTAAAGGGCCAGGCGCAGTGGCTCACGCCTGTGATCCCAGCACTGTGGGATCCAGCACTATAGTCCCAGGCGTGGGGAGGGAGAGTTGGGTGGGGAGGGAGGGATGGGGATCACCTGAAATCAGGACCTTGCGACCACATGGCCAGCAAGGTGAAACCCCATCTCTACTAAAAATACAAAAATTAGCTGAGCGTGCAAAAATTAGACTGGCGAGCGCCTGCAGTCCCAGCTACTTTTAAGGCTGAGACGGGAGAGTCGCTTGAACTCAGGAGGTAGAGGTTGCTGTGAGCCGAGATCGCACCACTGCACTCCAGCCTGGGCGACAGAGTGAGACTCCTTCTCAAAAAAAAAAAAAAGAATAAATCAACGATGTTTTAACTACAAGTTATAAAGGCATTATCTTAATTTTATGGATTTTTTTTTTGTTTTGCTTCATCTTGCTTAGCAGTTTTTTGAACACAGGTTTCCTTATCAGAGTTCTAGAAATTGTTTTTTAGTTTATTTATTTTTATTTTTATTTTTGAGATAGTGTCTCACTTTGTCACCCAGACTAGAGTGCAGTGGCACAATTTTGGCTCACTGCAACCTCTGGCTTCCAGGTTCAAGCAATTGTCATGCCTCCGCCTCCCTAGTAGCTGGGATTACAGGCATACACCATCATGCCTGGCTAATTTTTGTATTTTTAGTAGAGACGGGATTTCACCGTGTCGGCCAGGCTTGTCTCGAACTCCTGACCACAAGTGATCTGCCCGCCTTGGCCTCCCAAAGTGCTGGGATTACAGGCGTGAGCCACTGGACCCTGGCCTTTGATTTAAAAAAAATTTTTATTTTCAATATATTGAGGCGGGGTATGTGTGAGTTTCTGACATGCCTATATCGCATAGTGGTGAAGCCTGGGTAGTTAATTGTTGTGAGTTATCAGAAACCTGTGTTCAAGAGGACTTGGTAGAGTTTTTTCCATGAAAAGCAAATTTGGGGGCCAGGCACGGTGGCTCATGGCTGTAATTCCAGTGCTTTGGGAGGCTGAGGTGGACGGTGGATCACGAGGTCAGGAGTTGGAGACCAGCTTGGCCAACATGGTCAAACCCCGTCTTGACTGCCACCAATTAGCTGCTGGTGGTGGGTGCCTGTAGTCCCAGCTACTTGGGAGGCTGAGGCAGGAAAATTGCTTGAACCCAGGAGACAGAGGTTGCAGTGAGCAGAGATGGTGACACTGCACTCCAGCATAGGTGACAGAGTGAGATTCCATCTTAAAAAAAAAAAAAAGAAAATCTGAATTTGGACTGTTGCTGATTACAGATATTTTTAGAGAAGAATTCAAAACAGTAAATGTGGATGATGGAATCAATAGTTACGATGAAAATCTGCTGAACGTTTCCAATCCACAAGGAAATTTAGTTAGTAGTCTTATGTGCAGCATTTTAAGAGAGTAACCAGAATCCTGACTGACAGGATCACATCAGGAATACCAGATTATTATAAATTTCATATAATCCTCTGAATACATTAATAACGTTTTTTGTTGTTCTTTTTTGAGATGGAGTCTTGCTCTGTTGCCCAGGCTGGAGTGCAATGGCATCATCTCAGCTCACTGCAACCTCCGCCTCCTGGGTTTAAGAAATTCTCCTGTCTCAGTCTCCCGAGTAGCTGAGACTGCAGGCATATGCCATCATGCCAGGCTAATTTTTATGCTTTTTTTCTTTTTGTGATGGAGTTTCACTCTTGTTGCCCATTCTGAAGTGCAATGAGCGTGATCTCAGACCACTGCAACCTCCGCCTCTTGGGATCAAGTGATTTTCCCATTTCAGCTTCCTGAGTAGCTGGGATTACAGGTGCCTGACACCACGCCTGGCTAATTTTTGTATTGTTAGTAGAGATGGGGTTTCACCATATGGGTCAGGCTGGTCTTGAACTCCTGATCTCAGTTGACCCACCTGTCTCCGTCTCCCAACATGCTGGGATTACAGGCATGAGTGACTGTGCCCAGACATCAATAACATGTTTATACAAATATAACTTTAGCAAATATTTAGTATAACAGTCAAAATTACAAATCATAACATATTCAATTTGTATAAATGTATATAATTTTTGGAACTTGTATATCAACATACCCATAAATATAACTGAGATGAGATCTAATGTCACCTCATTTGACAATGCCCTCCCACGCAGCACCACCACATTTGGCAATGCCCACCTATACAATCTACCAACTAAATTGAATCATTTAATATCTTTACAAGATGAGAGACACATCCTTTAGACTCCCTGAGGGACCCAGCTGAAAAATCCCAAGGTTAATTTTAAGCCAAAAAGACTTGATTTAGGATTTTGATGCTGGAGAAACCCGTCAAAGATGTCAAGTTTGAAAACACTTGATCAAAACAAAATCACAGGTCACTATTAGAAGAATGTTCATTTAACCAGAGACTTTAAAAGCAATACAGAAAATTCCATGGATTTAAAAAGCTTAACCCTTTATATATATGTACAGAGTCGTGCTCTGTCACCAGGCTGGAGTACAGTGGCATGATCTCAGCTCACTGCAACCTCTGCAACCCTGGTTCAAGCAATTCTCCTTCCTCAGCCTCCTGAGTAGTTAGGACCACAGGCACGTGCCATCACGCCCAGCTAATTTTTGTATTTCTAGTAGAGATGGGGTTTTACCATGTTGGCCAGAATGGTCTTGATCTCTTGACCTCGTGTTCCACCCACCTCAGCCTCCCAAAGTGCTGGGATTATGGGCATAAGCCACTGCGCTGGGCGAAACCTCAACCCTTTTAAAGCTCAGTTTTGCTAAGTAATCAAAAAAGGTACTTGAATTTCATCAGAGAAAGGAAGAGTGTGTACAGGGTTATGGGTATACATACATGATGACATTGGTCATATCTCCATTGGTCACATGATTACACATTGGAATTGAATCTTTAGTGACCAGAAAGCCAGTGTTATAGAAAGTATAGGAGGCACTCTTGGACTTCAGAGAACATTGTTGTGTAGAAATTTCATTGATTGTGTTAAAATTATTCTCCATGGGCCAGAGAACACATAGCGTGGCCTTTAGAATGAGATGAGCTTTGATAGGATGCAAGGTCTCAACTCTTACTAGCTGAGTCACATTGGACAAGGTAATTCATCATTCTGAGACTCAGTTTTTTTGTTTGATTTTTGAAATGGAGTTTTGCTCTTGTTGCCCAGGCTGGAGTGCAATGGCGTGATCTCGGCTCACTGCAACCTCCGCTTCCCAGGTTTAAGTGATTCTCCTGCTCAGCCTCTTGAGTAGCCGGAATTACAGGGATGCACCACCACACCCAGCCAATTTTGTACTTTTAGTAGAGACGAGGATTCTCCTTGTTGGTCAGGCTGGTCTCTAACTCCTGACCTCAGGTCATCTGCCCACCTTAGCCTCCCAAAGTGCTGAAATTATAGGCATGAGCCACTATGCCCGGCCTAAATAACGTGTTTTTAAAAGTCACGTTGTCCTACAATATCCATTTCTCTTGCATATTTAGGAAATTGAATTTTTTTTTTCCCCTAAAACATGCGGACATGTGGGAAATAGGATGCAAAATGTGCAGGAATGTTTTAGATATGGTTCGAGGTTTCTAAGAGATGTTATGCTGGGGAGGCTGCTTGCTACAAGCTCCCAAAGGTCTGGGAGGACATAGTATTCATCCTCCCTCAGCAGAGGCCATGAGGTGAGGAGTCCTGGGGAGCACCCAAGCCTTGGGCTTTTAGCATAGAGTGCTCAGGTCTTTATATTTTGAACCCAAGGCACAGAGAGGTCACGGGTCTCTGGCTTCCTGTGACCTTTGCCTTCCTTGCCAACAGAAAATGTGACCCTTCAAAGTAAGAAACTTGAGGGCATGGGTCACCCCAGCCCTGGCATCTGCCCAGAACATGAGAAGGAAGGAACAATGGTCCTCCAGTGATGTCACAGTGCTGGCACAGGTGGTCATTGCCCTGTGTGGACCACCCAGCTGTGTCGGGTAACCTGAACCCCATCTGTGGAAATGCGAGGAGGAAAATACAAAAGCCTTTACATGAGCACTGAGAAGGCAGATACAGCAGAAACCTGCTGGAGGTAACTACCCAATCTTGGACCTATGGTGGAGAGAGAGCATATTGGTGATCATGTGTACTTACACTCTAGGGTCACCAGGTGGCACTATGACCTCGTCTGTGGCTCTGAAAAGGAAGATTTGGAAGGAGTTCATTACAGCTGAAGTTTAACAAGCCGCTACTATTTGCCAAATCACTCACCCCTGGCAACAACCTAAGGAGCTAGGGATTCTTATCATATATCTTTTATAGAGAAGGAAACGGAGACATAAAGGCATGAATTATCTTGCCCACATCACTCAGCTAATAAGTGGTGGAGGCCGAATAGGACCTAAACGGTGTGGCTGCAGAGCCCACATGCATTGATTGAACAAACATTTATTGAGCACCTGCCATGTACAAGGCCTTGTGTGATTAAATATGGTTATGATTAATAATATAACAATGACAAATCACTGACACTTTTTAGAAGTAAGATTTTCTTTTTTGTAGGTTTCAGGCACAGAACTGTATATCCAATAATAGTGAAATTGATCCCACTAGTTATGACAGAAATGATGATACATTTAAATGAGTTGGGTGTTTTAGAATCCTTGACAGAAACTGAATGAGAAATGAATTGTTTCCATTTCACACATTAGGAAACTGAGGTGAAGAGGGGTAAAGTAATTTTGCATGGCATGAAGTAGAGATTCAAAGTACAGGAATTTGAACTTGGTTCTGACCCTTTCTGAGGCCCTGATGCTCTTGACCACTATAGACTCAAGCATCACCTTGTTTTTCCACTCATTCAACAAACTTCTTTAAAACGTTTAATTACCTAATAGATTGGCACTCATCAGAGCTTCTGTTCCCATTCTGCAGGTGGTGAAGCCCTCTATTGTCCTGACCCCACAGTTCCTGTCCCATGACCAGGGCCAGCTCACCAAGGAGTTGCAGCAGCCTGTAAAGTCAGTGCCATCCCCCATGCGAGTACCTGAGGAAGGTGAGTGAGCACAGACAGACGGGGCCTGGCGACCTTGAACAGTTCCCGCGCCTTGGTTGCCCCATGTCTCACAGGGGGCCATGCTGGGGGAAGTGTAGGCAGTCACAGTACTATCTTTTTCCTCCTTTTTCCTTCCATGCAAGTGGCTTAGGGATGGGGTAGAGTAATTGACTTATTTGGATAAAAACCGCTATCATGGTCAGAAAGTCAAAACAAATCATTGCTGGCATGTTAACCTAAAGAAAAACAACCAGACAAGTGCCCAGTGGTACTTCAAAAGGCTATTTATTATCCTGCAAAATTTAGGCAGGCAGTTGTGACTCATGCCTGTAATTCCAGCACTTTGGGAGGCTGAGTCGAGTGGATCACCTGAGGTCAGAATTTCAAGACCAGCCTGACCAACATGGAGAAACGTTATCTCTACTAACAACACAAAATTAGCTGGGCATGGTGGTACGTGGCTGTAGTCTCAGCTACTCGGGAGGCTTAGGCAGGAGAATCGCTTGGAGCTGGGAGTCAGAGGTTGAAGTGAGTCAAGGAGCTGGAGTGCAGCGGTGTGATCTCTGCTCACTGCAACCTCCACCTCCTGGGTGCGAGGTTTGTTTCCAAGGATAAAACGAAGAAACTGAGGCCAGCACCAAAATAATCCAATGCAAGGGAATTTATTCAGGCT
>CAUYQU010016646.1:0-43287 GCA_963574635.1 Cheracebus regulus | reverse complement strand
CAAACGTAGATTAGGTCTTTTCACATAGTCCCATATTTCTTGGAGACTTTGTTCATTCCTTTTTCCCCTTTTTTCTGTCATCTTGCCTTCTTGTTTTATTTCATTGAGTTGATCTTCGACCTCTGATATCCTTTCTTCTGCCTGGTCAGTTCGGCTATTGAAACTTGTACATGCTTCACGAAGTTCTCGTGTTGTGTTTTTCAGCTCCATCAATTCACTTATATTCCTCTCTAAGTTGTCCATTCTCGTTAGCATTTTGTTAAATCTTCTTTCAACGTTCTTAGTTTCTTTGCATTGGGTTAGAACATGTTCTTTTAGCTCACGGAAGTTTCTTATTATCCACCTTCTGAAGTCTGATTCTGTGAGATCATCACACTCAATCTCCGTCAGGCCTTGTTCTCTTGCTAATGAGGAGGTTTGATCCCCGGTAGGAGGAGAGGCATTCTGATTTCGGGTGTTCTCAGCCTTTTTGCACTGGTTTCTTCCCAGTTTTGTGGATTTATCCACCTGTCGTCTTTGTAATTGCCGACTTTTAGATTGGGTCTCTGAGTGGACGTCTGGCTTGTTGGCGATGAAGTTTTTTCCGTTTCTTAGTTTTCCTTTGGTGGACACCCATTCCCCACAGAGCTGGGCCTTCCCAGGTTCAAGCTGTGTTTGCTGTGAAACTCTCAGTCCTCAGTGCTTCCAATTGCTGTTCTCCTTGTGGGGATGGGACCAGCTGAGCCTGATTAGAAGGGCACCCAGTCCCATATACTCTGCACCAAGAAGCGCCATGCTGGGGTGCCGGCAAAACAACCACGCTGGCCAAAAGAGTTGCACTGGCGACCTGTGTGGCTCCTCCGCCGGGAATCTCCCAGTTTGTGGGCAACAAAAATTCGTCTGAAATTGCGGCGTCCACTCGCTCTCTGCACTTTCACTGGGAGCTACAATCCTGAGCTGCTGCTAATTGGCCATCTTGGATCTCTCTCAAGTGAAAAATATTTTCTGTTTCCTCTGAAGACTTCTTCTTTGACTCATGGATTATTTGGAAGCGAGTGATTAATTTCCAAATACTTGGGGATCTCCTAGACATCTTTCTGTTACTGATTTCTTCTTTAATTCTATTATGGTCAGAGGAGAGTAGCATTGTTTTGCATGTTTGCAAATCTCTTTAATGTCCAACTTGATGGAAAACAACTGAATCTTAATGTCTGCTTTTTTTTTTTTCTTTTGAGATGGAGTCTCCCGCTGTGGCCCAGGCTGGAATGCCATGGCGGGATCTCGGCTCACTTCAACATCTGCCTCCTGCGTTCAAGTGATTCTCCTGCCTCAGCCCCAGTAGCTGGGATTACAGGCATGAGCCACCAGGCCCGGCTAGCGTTTTGTATTTTTAGTAGAGGGGGAGGTTTCACCGGCTTGGCCAGGCTGGTCTCAAACTCCTGACTTCAGGCAATCCTCCCGCCTTGGCCTCCCAAAGTGCTGGGATTACAGGCATAAGCCACTGTGCCTGGTCTGTTTGGCATTCTTGAAAAGACAAGATTAAAGGAATAGAGAAGAGGTTAGTGGTTTCCAGGGGTTAAGGGGAGAAGGATACCACAAAGGCACAGCATGAGAGAAGTTTTGGGTGATGAAACTGTATCTTGATTGTGGAGGTGGTTACACAAATCTATACATATCAATTTTGTTGTATTTTTTTTTTTTTTGAGACAGAATGTCACTCTGTTGCCCAGATTGGAGTGCAGTGGCACAATTTCAGCTCATTGCAACCGCTACTTCCCAGGCTGAAGTGATTCTTCCACCTCAGCCTCCTGAGTAGCTGGAACTACAGGCACACACCACCATGTCTAGCTGATTTTTGTAGAGATGGGGTTTCACCATGTTGCCTAGGCTGGTCTTGAATTCCTGGACAGTAATTCTCCTGCCTTGGCCTTCCAAAATGCTGGGATTACAGGCATGAGCCACCACACCCGGCCTATTTAGCTTTTTTTTTTTTTTAAAAAGATAAGCATGTGAATAGCATCTGCTTTTCTACTATTCACAAAAGTAAACATGAACATATATATACATAGAAGGGCAATGGTTTCGGATAGAAGACTAACATAATAAAAATATAAATTGTCTCAAAAAGTTAATTTAAAAATGTGGTGCAGGCTGGGCGTGGAGGCTCAGGCCTGTATTCTCAGCACTTTGGGAGGCTGAGGCAGGTGGATCACCTGAGGTTGAGAGTTTGAGACCAGCCTGACCAACATGGTGAAACCCTGTCTCTACTAAATACAAAAAATTAGCCATGTGTGGTAGCACATGCCTGTAATCTCAGCTACTTGAGAGGCTGAGGCAGGAGAATTGCTTGAACCCAGGAGGCAGAGGTTGCAGTGAGCTGAGGTTGTAGCGTTGCACTCCAGCCTGGGCAGCAAGAACAAAGAAATTCCATCAAATAAATAAATAAATGAGAAAAGTAATGCAATCCCTCCAAAAATACCATCAGGTTTTCATCTAGAATTAGATAAATTATTATAAAATTTCTGTAGAAGAATGAAAAAAAAAACAACAACAAGAATAGCTGAAAATTCTGAAAAAGATCAGAGTAGGGAGGCACCACTGACCTGACTAGATTTATTTTTTTGGAGGTGGAGTTTCGCTCTTGTCGCCCAGACTGGAACAACAAGAGGAAGTCCAGGCTCACTGCAGTCTCAGCTCACCGCAACCTCTGCCTCCCGGGTTCACACAGTTGTCCTGCCTCAGTCTCCCGACTAGCTGGGATTATAGGCATGTGCCACCAAGCCTGGCTAACTTTGTATTTTTAGTAGAGACAGGATTTCACCATGTTGCTCAGGCTGGTCTTAAACTCCCGACCTCAGGTGATCCACCCTCCTCAACCTCCCAAAGTGCTGGGATTACAGGCGTGAGCCACCGTGCTGGGCCCCACTTCTAAGATTTTATCACAAAGATATGCTGGCCAAAATACCAAACAATGTATGTGCAAGGCTATTTACAATAGCACTTTTTGTAACAGAAAAATACGAAAGCCCACATATCCATCAGTAATAGACTGATTATGTAGCTCTCAAACAGAATGGAGCTCACTATTGCAGTGGTCTGAGTCCATGATAAAATGTCAGTTCATGAGCCCAGGAGTTCTGGGCTGCAGTGTGCTATGCCGATCGGGTGTCCACAGTAAGTTCGGCATCAATATGGTGACCTCCAGGGAGTGGGGGACCACCAGGTTGCCTGAGGAGGGGTAAACTGACCCAGGTCGGAAACAGAGCAGGTCAAAACTCCCGTGCTGATCAGTAGTGGGATCCCGCCTGTGAATAGCCACTGCACTCCAGCCTGGGCAACATAGTGAGACCCCCTTTCTGAAAAAATAAAAATAAAAAAATGTCAAGTCGGCCCCATGCCTGTAATCCCAGCACTTTGGGAGGCTGAGGTGGGTGGATCACCTGAGGTTGGGAGTTCGAGACCAGCCTGACCAATGTGGAGAAACCCTGTCTCTCCAAAAATACAAAATTACCCAGGCGTCGTGGCACATGCCTGTTATCCCAGCTACTCAGGAGGCTGAGGGAGGAGAATCGCTTGAACCTGGGAAGTGGAGGTTGCGGTGAGCTGAGATCATGCCATTGCACTCCAGCCTGGGCAATAACAGTGAAACTCAGTCTCAAAAAAAAAAAAAAATGTCAAGTCAAAATAGTAAAATAAAAGACAGTGGTGTGGGCCAGGAACAGTGGCCCACACCTGTAATCTCAGCACTTTGGGAGGCTGAGGTGGGAGGATCGCCTGAGATCGGGAGTTCAAGACAGCCTGGCCAACATGGTGAAACCTGTCTCTACTAAAAAATACAAAAATTAGCCAGGCGTAGTGGCACACGCCTGTAATCTCAGATACTTGAGTGGCTGAGTTGGGAGAATCACTTGAACCTGGGAGGTGGAGATTACAGTGAGGTGAGATCACACCACTGCACCCCAGCCTGGGTGACTGAGTGAGACTCCATCTCAAAACAAACAAACAAATGATATGTATAATATGCCACCTTTTGCAAAAGAAGGAAAGGGAAATGCACATAGATATGTACTTATATATGTATGTTTTTGCATATATTTTCAAAAAGAAATAATGGAAAAATGAATGAAAACCCTGTAAAAATGGTTACTCACAGGAGAAGGGAGGAAACATGTTGGAGAGGACAGGGGTGGCAGCTAAAGCTTTGTGAAGATAACTTATTGTAAAGTTTGGGCTCTGGAACTGTGCAAATGTTTTACAAAATTAAGAATATTAAACAAAGGCAGTTCCTTCTCTAGTGCTCAAATTATGGTCTCTAAATTCAATTTGGGGCCAGATGCATGGCTCACACCTATAATCCCAGCACTTTGAGAGTCCAAGGCAGGAGGATCACTTGAGCCCAGGAGTTTGAGAGCAGCCTGGGTGACATAGGGAGACCTTGTCGCTACACAAAATTTAAAAATTAGCTGTGTGCAGTGATGCATGTCTGTGGTCCCAGCTTCTTGGGAGACTGAGGCAGGAGGATCGCTTGACCCCAGGAGGTCAGGGCTGCAGTGAGCCATGCTCATGCCACTGCACTCCAGCCTGGACAACAGAGCAAGACTTTGTCTCAAAACAAATAAATAAATATAATTTGTTAATCACAGTGGCTTTTTTAGAAATGGCTGATTCTGGATCTAGGTAGGAAATTGTTAGAGACAAAATGCTTATTCTTAGGTGCTGCAAAAAAATTAGCATTCAGACAAAAAGTTTTCTTAGCAAGGCAATTTTACTTTCTGCAGAAAGGGTGCTGCTCGTCAGCAGCGTTGCCATGACAGCACGCTGAACGCCGGAAAGTCAGCAATATTTATTCATTACGCATTGGGTCTTTACTGCTGTGTCTTATCTCTGTTGATTGGAGCTGGACTTCACAGTCTAAGCTAAACTTGATTGGCTAACAGCTTAAAACATTCTTACATAGGTAAAAGCAATGGAGAATAAAGAAAAAGAGGAAGTTGTTTGCTAAAGGACTTAGAAAAGTAGTAACATTCCTAAATAAAGAAGGGGCATAGGTTGCAAGCTGGGACGTGACTGAGCATTTCCAGAACAAATGTCTTGGTTAAAGTACAAGGACATAAAATGTACTCATTCTTTTATATCTAGCAGTTACATAGGATAGGGCTTAACAAAGAGTCTTAGCAAAAAAAAAAGAAAGAAAAGAAAAAAAAATGAAGGCTTTGAAGGAAGTTAGTTTTTAAAAAAAACCTATTTTTTCTAGCATTTATTGTATATTTAACAAGAAGGGAAACTTTGAAGAAGAAATTCTTACTTCCTACAAAATATACCGTAGATCAAGACAGCTCCCACTGGTCTAAGGTTTGACCACTTCAAATGTTCATGCATTCATAAGGATATTGCATACACACACACACATGCATGCATGCACGCACACACACACGCACACGTTTTGGTTACCTTTAGAGAGAACGTACTAAAACTGAAAACTAAAGCATTTAAGTTGCTTTTTCTGTATTAACTACAATTTAGAGTAAACAGAGAATTAATAAGGGGATGCTTCTTTGTATAATTGCACTGTAGTTAATAAATGAAGAGACAATGATACATTAAAAATCCACATTTTGCAAACCCCTAGGGAAATAATGGAACTAGGCAGGTTTCCAGATTTATCCAATAAATGGCGTGGGACATACTTATACTAAAATTAATTGTTATCTGAAATTCAAATTAAAACGGAGGTCTTGTATATTATTTAGCAACTGTATATCAATGTAATGATCAACAATGGATATTAACATCATTGAGACAGATGCAGAAAAATCATTTGATAAAGCTAAACATCTATTTATGATTAAACAAGTAAAAGTAGAGGGAAACTTCTTTAATACAATAATATATACTTTCAAAAATGCTACTATAATCATCATACGTAAAATACTGAAAACAGGCTGAGTGTGGTGGCTGATGCCTGTAATCCCAGCACTTCAGGAGGCTGAGGCAGGTGGATCACTTGGGGCCAGGAATTTGAGGCCAGCCTGGGTAACATGGTGAAACCCCATCTTTACAACAAATAAAAAAATCATCTGGGCATGGTGGCGTGTGCCTGTAGTCCCTGCTACTCAGGAAGCAAAGGCGGAAGGATCACTTGAGCCCAGGAGGCAAAGGCTGCAGTGAGCTGAGATTGTGCCACTGAACTCCAGCCTGGGTAACAGAGCGAGACTCCCTCTGTTATCCAGGGATACTTTTAACAACAACCAATTGAAAGTATTTTCTTTGTGATCAGAAGCAAGACTAGGCTGCCCCCATCGTGTCTTTTATTCAATGGTCTATTGGAAAGCCTGAAGAAGAGTTATAAAGATGCGAATGGAAGGAATGAAACTCATTCATAAGCAACATGATTGTGTGTGTAGGTAACCCAGAAGAACCTACAAACACATCATTAAAATAATAAATAATCTTATTTATTGGCTCCTGGTTTTGTGACAGGCAAGCTGGCTGACTTCCTGTTTTGATGTGGTCCAGAGAAAAAGAACAAAAGCCCCTTACTCAACAGCTTACCTCATCTCCAGCCAATCAGCATCAAGGGCCCAAGAAACCATTAGCCACAAGTTCCTGCATTAGGAGGGTAGGGGCTTCCTCTAGGACCCGCAGGTACAGCTAGGCTTTTTTCAACTTTTCCTTATTTTAATGCTAAAAATCATGGCCAGAGGTGGAGATTTAAAATGCTAATGTTACATGCAATGTGTGAAAAAGCATGTTGAACCGCTGTGCAGATGCCAAAGAAATCCCTCCTAAACATTCGATGACAGGCAGGTCACAGCAGCTAGGCCCCTGTAAGACAAATCAACCTGCTCCCTTTGGGGTGCATCTCATCCTTTTTTTGTTTTTTCAGTGCTGACCTCTCTTGGGCACAAGCTAAAATAAACTTGTTCTTGTTCTTTTTTTTTTTTTTTTTTAAGACGGAGTCTCATTCTGTCCCCCAGGCTGGAGTGCAGTGGTGAGATCTTGGCTCACTGCAGCCTCCTACCTGGTTCAAGCAATTCTCTTGCTTCACCTCCCGAGCAGCTGAGATTACAGGCATACACCCCGACTCTCAGCTAATTTTTTGTATTTTTGGAAGAGATGGGGTTTCTCCATGTTAGTCAGGCTGGTCTCAAACTCCTGACCTCAGATGATCTGCCCACCTCGGCCTCCCAAAGTGCTGGGATTACAAGCATGAGCCACCGTGCCCATCTAGCTTTCCCCTTATACTCCTCAACAACCCTCGGTGCTATCGCAAATGTGGCTCCAACTGGGCTCCAAGTTAGCACCCTCCTTCCCTTCCCCACCACATCAGGCTGCTTTCTCCCTGGGAGGTAATGGCTGGAACTAGAGGGGCAGCTCAGGTACATGGACACTTAACAATGTCAGACATAAGGCAAGGATTGGTTTGGCCAGTTCTTGAACAATCCAGATAGGGTTTAGTGATGAATTTATTAAGTTTAGTCTAACCTTTTCTTAACAAGATGTGCTAGTAGTCCTAACTCATTGTTGTACTCCTGGTGAAAAAGCTCAAGTATATAATCCTGGCCATTTCATTTATGGGGCATCTGGTGGGGCGGTCCCAGAGCAGAACCTCCAATGGGTTTATACGGATGACAGTGACTGGTTAAGGATCAATCACTTCCTTAATTGCATATCAGAGGAAATAAGGAGGTGTTAGACAAAACGAGTAAAGTATAATAAAGTAAAAGAATTGCTCAGGAAGTGGATGAAAATCCAGCTGTGTACCTTAATAGGCTCTCTGAGACTTTCAGAAAGTATAGTAACATAGACCCAAAGACCGATGAAGGTCTAACATTTCTGGCCATGCATTTGGAAATGCATCCACACTGTGCCAGACATTTGGAAAAAGCTTCAAAAGCTGGAAGCTGACCCTTAGACCCCCTCAAGCAACATTGGTAGCAGAGGTCTTCAACGTTTTTAACAATTGGGACCAGGCAGAGAAGGCAGAGAAAAATGAGAGAATGAAAAGGAAGGCACATGTTTTGGCTGCCATAATCACAGGCCCACCTTGAGGGGACCCTAGGCAACAGAGAACCCTGGATGAGGGGGGGCAATTAAACCTCACCCAATGTCAGTGGAAATGGGGTGCAACCACTGTGCTTACTGTCAGACGAATCACTGGAGAAAGGACTGTCCATTCCTTTCTGGGAAGCCAGGATGGAGTGGACCTCCCCAGCCCACTCCTGTTGTTGCTGTCCCTCAAATAAGGGCTGCCCCCTCTGACTGAGCAGTTCCCAAATGCTCCTCTGCCTCCAGACCTGAAGAGTTCCATCACCATCACCACTGTGGAGCCTTGGGTCACCTTCAATATGACAGGTAGGAAAACAGAATTCCTTGTGGATGCCAGAGCTCCCTGCTCTGTCCTGACCCACCCTGTCGGATGTCTGTTCAGTGCCAATTGTACAGTGACAGGAACAGATGGTCAACCCAAGATAAGATAGTTTACCTTTCCTTTGACTTGTAAAATTGGATCTAAGGCTAGCACTCATTCCTTCATATATGTCCCTGAGTGTCCCCTTCCTTTAATGGTTCATGACTTATTATCTAAGTTGGGAGCCTCAGGTTCCCTCCAGGGGAATGCCATAGAAGTCTCAGTGCCCCCTGAGAAAGGAATCCACTTACTGGTTCTTTTGGCTCCCTAAGATCAGAAGCTACCCCCAGCTCGACTTACTGCAACCTCTGCCTCCCAGGTTCAAGTGATTCTCCTGCCTCAGCCAATCGAGTAGCGGGGACTACAGGCACGTGCCACCACACCCAGCTAATTTTTGTATTTTTAGTTGAGACGAAGTTTCACTGTGTTTGCCAGGCTGGTCTCGAACTCCTGACCTCATGATCCACCCGCCTTGGCCTCCCAAAGTGCTGGGATTAAGGCTCATCTACCGCACCCAGCCACCTCCTTCATTCTTATAAGAGGTTTACAAAAGTTCTGAAATAAGGTAACCAGCCAAGTAAAAAAAAAAAAAATATTTATGTTGGTTTGCCAAAGGGACTGAATGCCTAAAATCAGTGAGTGTTCAAAGTTAAACTATACACCCAAAGATGTAGTAAAAAGAATATGACAGTCACTAAAATTCTTGTTTTTTCCCCCCATTAAACAAAACCTAACAGAATTATCAATGTAACTTCCTTATGATTCTATTGCAATTATATTTTAACTATGATTAGCCAGTGGAACCTTCAAACTTCCTGAGGCTTTCTTGATTCTGTAACTAGTTAATAAAGCCCAAATATGACCATGTATTTTTATGCTTTCAAAGTATCCAAAATTTACTCACTTGATTCCATTTGTTTTTCCATTTTACAAAATCTGTTTAATACTCCAAGTCAGTATTTGGCCCAAATTCTCTCTTACATTATCACATTTGAACAAATGACCGAAAGCCCCGCAAACTACAACATGAGTACAGTTCCTAAGTTCCTAAGCTACTCACTAAAGTTTAATGTTTTTGATAAATAATTCTTACCACTCTGGCTGCTCTCTCCTGAGATTCACATTTCCTGCAAAACCATGGTCCAGTGGGTACTTGAACAATGCCATAGCAAGCTGTTGAAAAATGAAACGTGTTAAAATGTTAAGATTCAAAGAACGATGGAAAAATCAAATACCCTTTCAAAGCCCTATTAATCTACTTGTCACTATTCAAGTAAACTACCTCTTTACAGAGAGGTAAAACATTTTATAGCCTATTTATCATGTATATAGCTTATTTAATTAAAACGTAAAAATTTTAAGGCCGAGCGCCATGGTTCACACCCAGCACTTTGGGAGGCCGAGGAGGGCAGATCACAAGGTCAGAAGTTCAAGACCAGCCTGACCAACATGGTGAAAACCCATCTCTACTAAAAATACAAAAATTAGCCGGGCATGGTGGCGCACACCTATAATCCCAGCTACTTGAGAGACTGAGGCAGGAGAATTGCTTGACCCACCACCATCTAAAAAAAAAAAAAGGTAAAAATTTTAAGTGCAACTCTTTTGTGTTACCTCATCTAAATAAATCAAGGCTGGGTGCAGTGGTTCATGCCCGTAATCCCAGCATTTGGGGAAGTCGAGGTGGGAGGGCTGCTTGAGCCTAAAAGTTCCAGAACAGTCTGGGCAATACAGTGAGACTTCACAAAACGTTTTTTTTTTAATTAGGTGGAGCATGGTGGCTCACGCCTGTAATCCCAGCACTTTGGGAAGCCATGGTAGGCAGATCACCTGAGGTCAGGAGTTCAACCCCAGCCTGACCAACATGGAGAAATCCCATCTCTACTAAAAATGTAAAACTAGCTGGCCGTGGTGGCACAAGCCTGTAATCCTATTACTCAGGAGGCTGAGGCAGGACAATCACTTGAACCCGGGAGGCGGAGGTTGCAGTGAGCCGAGACTGAGCCACTGCACTCCAGTCTGGGTAACAATAGTGAAACTCCATCTCAAATGAAAGAAAAAAAAAAAAAAGGCCAGGCATTGTGGCTCACATCTATAATCCCAGCACTTTGGGACGCTGAGGCAGATGGATCACCTGAGGTCAGGAGTTGGAGATCAGCCTGGCTAACCTAGGCATGGTGGCGGGTGCCTGTAATCTCAGCTACTTGGGATGCTGAGACAGGGGAATCACTAGAACCCAGGAGTGGGAGGTTGCAATGAGCCGAGATCATGCCAGTGCACTCCAGCCTGGGCAACAGAGCGAGACTCCATTCTCAAAAAATAAAACCTTAGCTGGGCATGGTGGCATGTGCCTATAGTCCCAGCTACTCAGGAGGCTGAGGTAGGAGGATCACTTGAGCCTAGGAAATCAAAGCTGCAGTGAGCCATAAACACACCACTGCACTCCAGGCTGGGCAACAGAGTAAGACCCTGTCTCAAAAACAAAAATGTATGTTTATTTCTAAATATATAATGATGTGAATGCTCCAAATGATCTAAGCATACATCACATATCAAATCACAGTCTTGTTTCAAAATTGGTTTTTAAAGTTAATAGTTAGCTCAAAACAGAAAATTTTCCAAAACTCTAAAAACACTATTAACCAATAGACTTTCGCATGAGCTTGCTAGGCGGAAATTTGAAAATATCTTAAATAGTGTAAAGTCTTTAAAGAACATAAATTCAGGTCAGGTGCAGTGGCTCAAGCCTGTAATCCCAGCACTTTGGGAGGCTGAGGCGGGCAAATCACGAGGTGAGGGGTTGACTATACCAGCCTGACCAACACAGTGAAACCCCATCTCTACTTAAAAATACAAAAATTAGCTGGGCATCGTGGCCTGCACCTGTAATCGCAGCTACTTGGGAAGCTGAGGCAGGAGAATTGCTTGAGGAACCCAAGAGGCAGAGATTGTGGTGAGCCGAGAGCACACCACTGCACTCCAGCCTGGGCGACAGATCAAGACTCCATTTCAAAAAAAAAAACAAAAAGAAAAAGGAAAAAAAGAATTTGTAAAATGCATCTGAGTATAAATGTTTTATCAGTCAAAAAACAAGGCAGACGTATCCAAAACACAGCATCAGTGCCCAAAAACTTCTATTTTTATTCAGGTATACTTCTAGGAAGGAAAATTTAAGATTCAAATGAAAATTTTCTATATTGCGATATAGAAATTATATCAAATTTTGATAGTTTATCATCCAGTTCATAAGAAATAGACTTCAAAATGCCAATGAACATGGTAATGGAAATATATCAACCTATGACCTTAAAATCAGTATCTGGTTTTGACACGCATTCACGTCTGTAATCCAGTACTTTGGGAGGCCAAGGCAGGAAGATCACCTGAGGGCAGGAGTTCGAGACCAGCCTGGCCAACATGGCGAAACTCCATCTCCACTAAAATATACAAGAAATTAGCCAAGTTTGCTAGGGTTCGCCTGTTATCCCAGCTACTCGGGAACCTGAAGCAGAAGAATCCCTTGAACCCAGGAGGCGGAGGTTGCAGTGAGCCCAGATCATGCCACTGCACTACACAGCCTGGGTGACAGAGCAAGACTGTCTCGAAAAAATAAAAAGTAAAAACAAAAATGTCTGGAAATTACAGCATTCTCAGGGTAAGTTCGTTCACTACCTCAGAATCATCACCTGTGCATCTAAGTCTCCCTTCTCAAGTGTGACTACTTTCTCTACAAAATGCACTTTAGCACATGTTCAAATTTTTCTGTCTCCTCTTTGGTGGCAGTCCTTTCCAACAGACTACTAAAAACACCTGCATCACTTAATGCCAGATTCAGAAATGAGAAGGGATGTGGGATGCTCAATATGGAGCCACCAAAAAAGAATGTAGACTGTCTTGGTCTGGATTCCTCACCACGTGAAGTGGGGAAAAGTCGGCCACTTCAAAGGCCAGAAAAGTATCTTACTAGTTTCCTCAATTTTCTTGTATATCCAAAAAACTCAGCAATTATTAACAACCAGAAATAAACTAAGAGGCTCCCCAACAGTCACTTGGCACGGCCACCTCTTCCCTCCAGCCACCTAGGCTGTTGGTGGCCTACTGCGGCCACTTCACAGGCGCTGCAGCAGCCCCGCCACTCCCGCACGGGCAGCAACGTCCTCTGCCATCTCCTCCCCAAGCAGCTCCCGGGCAGCAGTGGCAGGGTCCGAGACTTCTGGCTCCATCTAAAGAGGGAGGCCACCATGGGCCTCCCCGCCCTCCCCCGCGAAGCGCCGCGTTCCCGAGCCCGTCTCCACACCACAGGAAGTCTCCAAACACTGCGGCAGACAGGCGGAGGCAGGCCGGGGGAAGAGAAGGGCGCTCCACGCTCCCAAACCCACAATCCATGGCCCCGGGACCCCGGGAGGGGCGCGCGGCACCCCCGCCCCCACCCGGCCCGGATCCGGGGACTTGGCCGCCGCCCCGCCCCGCCGAGTGAGTAGCCCCCGGCCCCGGGCGCAGGCGGCGGCCCACTGACACTTGAGTGAGTGAGAGCGGAATCACATGACAGTCCGGGCCACACGCACTTTCTCCCACATGCACGGCCCACACCCCCCGCACACCGCCACGGACCCTCCGCGTCCCTCCCGCGGCCGCGGCACGGGGCGGAGGCGCCGGCGGTTGCGGCAGTGACGGTTGGGCGCAGGCCGGCGCGGCCCGGCGGGCAGTTGGGTGTTTACCTTGATGCACCGCGACGCTGCAGCCGTGCCCGTCGCAATAAACCAGCGGGTTCTCGGCCCAGCCTCTCTCGTCTGAGCAAACGCAACAGCCTCCAATCATCTCCTTCATACTATGGGAGACCTCGTCCTCCAGTGACACGGGCCGGTCGCTAGAGACCATCTAAGAGGGAGTTGGGGGGACCATTAAAAAACACATGCAAGCCGATTAGTGCTTCCCCCCCGCACAGCCTCCCGCGCCCGCCCCGGTGCCCCCCGCCCGGCCCGGCCGCCCACCCCTCGCTCACTCGGGCTTTGCCGCTCAGTCACTCACGTTCCGCACAGGAGTCAGGAGCCATGTCCTTGCTGATCCCCCCCACCTCCCCTCCACCGCCTCCTCCGCCTCCTCCTCCTCCTCGGCGTCTTCCCTCCCCACCTCCACCCGACCGCTAACGCGGGCGCCCGGAGAGGGCACACATAATCAAGTAGGCCTCCGCACAGGCGCACTGGGGGGGCTCCCGCTGAGCCAGGGGCAGAGAGGGAGGGGAAGGGGGCTGCGCTTCCTCCTCCGAGCGTCACTCGGCGTGCGCGCCCGCCCTGCGGCCGGCGTGAGGGAGGAGGCCCGGGCGAGGCGAGCCCTGCGTGCGCGCCGCCGCGGCCGGCCGGCGCCTCCAGCCTACCTCCAGGGCCCCGTCCCCTCCCCCGCGCCGCTCGCCGCCGCTGAGGTGTGCTGGGGGTGGGCGCGAGGAGAACCCGCGGCGCGCGGAGGCCGGAATGAGCCGACGCGAGGGCGCGGGGGCGCGCACGCGGGGGCGGGGACGTTGGGGCTGCCCTCTGCAGCGCCGGTGGCTCGGGCGGCGTGTGTCGGTCGGGAAGAGGCCTGGGAGGCGGCCCGGGAGGCGGACGCCCAGGGCGGGGAAGGGGTTTTCTCAGTCTCCCAAGGGGATTCCCCGGGGCATCATCTCCCTGCCCTGGGAACCTACCTGCCGGCCTTTTCCTCCAGGACTGGCCCGTGGGTAACGAGGGTGGGGCGAGTGCGCCAGCTCCCATGAAGGGTGTAATGAAGCATGGCTTCCTGCAGTTGGCCGCGCTAACTTCACAGTGCTGCCGCAGCCTCTCCACCCATTAAATTCACGTCCTGGACTCTTCCCAAAGTTCACCCGCTGGAAGTGCTACCAAATCTGACGCCCATTTACGCACTACATGGGCCCCAGTGACAAACGAAACTACATCACTGGCTGAAGGTCAAAAGCCCGGGTTAGGGCTGCACTCCGAGAGGGAACGCCAAGGCTCCCCTCAGCTCGCTGTGCAAGACAAATGGTTGTTTATTAGGAATTAGCAATATAATGTAATGATCTGGAAAATGCAGTTGTACTACACCAAAGGGAAGAACTCTAGCCCTCCTAGTCAGTCGCTAAAAGATAGTTAACACCATTAGAGAGTGGCGTCTAGTTTTGATGGAGGATTCCTCTGATCCAGTCTTTTCTCCAAATTTATACTTGGAAATGTGAGGTCATTTAAAAGTGGCACAAAGATGAGAGCTCCCACCTCACAAACAAATAGAAAATGGATTAGGCCTATCTGCATAGATTAATTAGCTGGATACTGAGCAGTTTTAAACTGTAAAATATTCCATTGTCGCCCCATTATGCATCCATATAAGCCCAATATTGATGTTTAAGCAAAAAATGTCTAATTAGAAAAGTTTAACATGAAATCAGAATTATGTATAGATTGTTTAAATGACAAGCCCAGTTAAAAGGCGAAATCATGGCTTTTGATTAATACCTCGCAGGTACAAAATGGTTGTTTACCAGGAATTCCCAATATAAATGTGCTGATCTGGAAGATGCACTTTCGAAATGCTAAAGCATAGAGAATCCCACTTCTCCTAGTCGGCCACCAAAAGATAATATAATGGTTTGGGCTTTAAAAGCTTTCTAAATGTTCTTCTGATAAAGGGGGGAAGAAAAGGTAGCATGGCTGTTTTTCCATTTCAAATTAATTGCTAGAAATCTGTTTAAGAGTGATAATACGTATACAGCACAATCAAAGCATATATAGCAAATAAATTCCGATGTTTTAAAAGCTGAGATATACAAAGTAATGGCAATTGAAATGTACACTAAAACACAATGAGAATTCACAGTACATTTAGAAAAGACTACAAGACTATATAATGTGAATTCTTTTTTGGGTTGTGACAACATTTCTGGACATATAATAATTATATTTTTAAACTATCTTAATTTATAAAACTAAAACGTCGTTTAAACAAAACTATACTGTTTTGTGTATCTTAACCACATATTTTATCTTCAGTCTTATACAAAAGATACCGGTTCAATATCCAAGTCCTCTTCCAACTCTTAGTATAGAGCAATTTTAAGTTAAAAATCAATGTGAAACTTCCCCTCCCAAACACTGCAACCAAGCATTAATGCACTAAATTATTTAAAAATACATTTGTTTTATTTTTAATGCGTTGGAGCTTAGTTCTTGTGAAAGAATTAATTGATATGTAAAGAAGGATAGGTACCTTACCCTATTCTTTAACACTTAAAACAAATGTAAGTAAACACTTGCTATTTCCTAAACAAAACAAAAAAAATGCATCATTTGTAAGAGGATTCAGAAATTTTTAAAAATAGGGAAAATATACTATTTCATAATAGGCCTATATGTAAATAATAGTATCTAAAACAAATTTTGTTAAAGATGTATACATGTGTTCACAAATTATAATTCAATTATATAAAATTGATTTTAAGATATGTTGATGAAAATCATAAGAAAAAACATGAGTGTAAATAACTCGTTTTCATTTTAACTCATGTACCAGATATCAAACTTTCTTATATATCTGAAGTATAATATTTAGTATATTTCTATAACATGTTAAATGAAAAGGAAGAAAAGCAGACAGTATGAAATGGTAAAACAGTTCAAATATGCAGTTAATGATTTATTCATTCATTCAGTATTTATTGAACATTTACTGTGTACTAGGGACTCTTTTGGATATAGGGAATATAGCAATGAGAAGGTTGTGTTTGTCCTTTGTGAGACATAGATATATATAGATTATATAGTGTCACATATGCAACAACTGGCTGAATATGCTAATTTTCCTACCTCAGAATGGATAAAACATGTAATTACATTGGCAGACCTGTTAAAGTTCAAGGATGCTTTTTAAAATACATAGTAATATAAAAATAAATTACCATAGGATTTAAATAATTTTGTGAAAAAGAACAATTTCATTCATAAAATTATGTTACGCTAAAATCTGATCATATTCTCAAAATATTCTTCACCAAAGTATATGTAGTATCTCTAGAATAAAACAAAACCCTGTTTTCTCTAAATATTGCTTCTTATAACAGCAGCCAACTCAGTACTAGCTCATCTGTTTCTCCAAACTAATCATCTGAGGCAAACCACAAAAATCTCAAGTAAAGTATTTTATGATGTAACCTCTAACCCTACCATAATGGGAAGATGTATTTTTGCTCTATGGGTAATATATCTTCCAATAATTTTCTTTATTCTTTAATGTAGGCACCAAATTTCTGTATTTGCTTTTCCATAATTATTTACATAAGTAGATACTATGAAAACAATATTTAAAACCATATTCAGAGGTTAGTACTATTCATATTTATCTCCTTTTTAAAGTTTTATTTCCTTCTGTTTGTGTATATCATATTTAATCTGTTATACCCATTGTCAAGGTATATATATTTCTACAATGGGGTATAGAAACTGAAGTCTATTTCTACATGAGGTTTATTTCTGTAATGCTGACACAAGGTACATTTTCCTGAACTCAAATTCTTGACTTCCATAGTGTATAAAATTCCATATTGGCTCTGCAACTAAGTTTTTTAAACAAAAAGCAATTAGAATTCCTGCATCTGCTAAACCTCCTTGGAGTCTATAATCTTGTTTCTAAATAAATTAGTTGGAAAACTCAAAACGACACTCTCTTAGGATCTGCGCTGACTTTCAGATATATCTTCTTTTAAATAAAGGAATCTCTGTTTTTTGTTTTGCTTGCTTGGTACCCAGGAGTTTTTACCTTTTACATTAAAAGTTTATTATGAGCCATATATTTGTGCTAGTATGATTAAAATATTGAAGTATTTCTGAAACTAGCTTTGTTATTTATGTCACCATAAATCAATATTGTGTCTTGATAGATGCAAAACCACCATGGCACCTATATCACGGAGTACTATTCGAAATTTCATATAAAAATATTCTTTGCAATTATGTTTTCAGTTTAGAATCTGTTAATGGCTTTTTCAAGAATCTATTTAATTAAACTTGTTAATCTTACTAGGTAATTATTTTTTACTCACTATCACACCTAGCAAGTGTCTTACACGTAGTAGGTCCACAGTAAATGTTTAATGTCCTAAACTGATGTTTAAAAGCTAATTACACTCTGAGCTTTATTCTTCAAAGTAAAGCAAGATTTTATTTTGTATATACAATTGAACTAAAATTTCTAAGTAATGATTAACAAAAATGTTCTCTGAAGATTTTCAATAGTTGAAATTTTTATCAGTTTTTATTTATCAGGTAGTTTAGAATTGACTATTCTAAATAGCCCTCAAATGTGTACCACCTTTGCATGTAATAGTCATCATTTTATTACAAAACAGGTTCCAACTTAGAATCAATCATAATTAATACTATTGTTAGATACACTTGATTTTTTTAAGTTTGGTAGGTAATTCTGAAATTTAAATTGTGTGTAATCTACATAAAAAATCTTAAGATTCAAGGTCTAATATTTAAAAGGTTTGGTTTGGTTAATGGTGTTTGGCTTCAGAGGTATTTCTTTTCTATAAAACAGATATTGATTAGCTGTATTTACATTTTTTGAGTAAAACACCATGTAACAATCAATGAAAAAATACTATGTAAAAGATGCCGTTAGGTATTCTAGGTGTTACATAAACCTCATAAGGATTCAGAGTTGAACTATTTTTTCCATGATAAAGCAATACTGAAAGGTGTTATACTTTGACTTTTCAGAGTATCATCAATACAGTATAAGAGTAGTATTGTAAGGTCCATGTTCTCATTTTTTATTGATACTGAAGATCTGCATTCTCTGTTATAATTAAAGTGTGATTAAAGAGACATATTTAGGTGTCTGTTTATAGGCTACAATAAGATTATCTAAGTGAAAAGATTCTGGACGTGGAAAAGAGGAAAATCAATTTTTGAAATGGAAGAGAACCTTGAAAGAAATGCAACGTATCTTAGACTGAGAAAAAATAAATTAAACTGAATTTATAAATACTATTTGGACCAAAGAACATCACTTTTTAAGATTTAAATGTTTTCCTCTCCAAAAGGGGCCACTGCTTACCAAATCCAGAAACAAGCCCAAGAATATGTTAATTAGTGCATTGTGTCCCAGAAAGAATGAGGCTGACAAATTCATTTTTTATTCCTTCGATTAATAAACTGTTTGTCTAGTACATCTTAGATTTTTAAAATCTATAATCTGCATATTTACCTCTTGAAACTGTACAGTAACAGTGCCAAGGACCAACATGACCCCATAGGGTGAATCTTATGAAGCTTAACATTCCTGGCGAATTTAAACACACAAGCCTCGGATCACTTTTTGTCAGCCTTATTTTACTGTGGCGCTTGAGAGCCAGAAGGTAGGTAATTTTTATATGGTGGCACTTTACCCCAATTAAAAAAGCAATGATCGTTGGTGCAAGCAGAAGTGGAAAATAGAATGACATAAAATTAAAGAAAGGTATCACAAAGACTGACCAAGAATGCTACTTGTCCCTCTCCATCCCCACCCCCATTCATGCCCTTTTTCCGTCCATTTGTTGTTTTTCTCAGAAGAATATCATGACTTCTTAGAATATTTTTACTTTAAATGAAACAAAAAATGTCTGAAACAGTGAATGATGTAAAACGATTCACCTATCAACTACATAACATATAAACATGTGAAGCTATTCTAAATATCCAAAGTCTTATAAATACAAAATGTAAATTGGGGGGAACTGTGGGAGGATGAGTGTGAAACGAATGAATAGGCTGAAAATACTTGATTTTCAACATCGATTTTTTTTCTGTTCAAACCTTTTCATAGTTACACCTCAAATGATTTCTTAAATAAAAATTTCTCCCTATACCTCTAAATAACTGAATGGTTTCCATGAGGAAATGCAAGTTCAGAAAGAAGACCCGCAAAATGAAAGCCTTAAAATGCAACCAACTTTTATAGCATTTCAAATGCAAAAACCCAACGGACACTACCTTTAACTGACTCTTAAGGGGTCTTTTCAAAGATGCTATTTATGAGCATCATCTGTTAACTTCTTTCTTGTAATTCAAAACTCTGTCAAATGATGTTTTCATCATGACGTGTAAATATTCCATTAAAGATCAATTCTAATTGGTTTTTTAAAATCCACCTTGGGAAACAGTGCTTCATAACACAGAGACTAGTAATGAGTATTTTAGAAGGAATTTCCGCAAAGTCTATCATAAACCTAAGTCGAAATTACTCTCCTGCCCTAGTAAGGTTTGGACCACAAAACTGAAATTATTTCTTCTTGGGCTTTCACGCACGATGACTTTGGTCTTGTCAACAAGACTCCCAAGCACTTGTTGGAAATCTTCATTTTTTTAAAAAAAACAAACGGTGACGTTGGCCAGAAAGATTTCTTCCACATGCCTCACAAAGAAAAACACAGAGTTTATTAAGTGGGTTACAATTATTTGTTTCTAAAACGTGGTTTAAAAGCAAATTAAACGTTTTTCCCTTTTGAAATTCCCTATTTTGAAAACGTATGTCACGTTAAGAAAGGAAGCCCGTTTTTGTCAGGGGTAGCTCAGCCTTTCCTTTTAAAACTTCACTTCTTGTGTACAAAGAAGAGCTGAGTCATCAGTAATAAGGATAGCGAAACGTGCTTTTCCTAACTCCTTTGAACGCTTTTTTCTGAAATGGATATTTCAAATATTAATCCGCTGTAACTCTGCAGATACTGAATAAAAACTGCCCACGCCTGTCTCTTATCTATTACTTTGTAAACGCATCTAAGTTGCTTTCCCTTTTTTTCCTAACGTGTGCGTGGCAGGCTCGCCCGGCTCCCTTCAATTTCGCAGCATGCTGTAAAAGCGCCTTCCTCCGAGGTCTTCGGCTGGGAACCCTCGCTGACTAAGTCTGATCATAAAACTTGCTGCGCGGGCCCAACCCGGCCCGGCTGGAGCTCAGGAGTCCGAGGAGGCGCGGACCCGAGTCCGGTTGGCCCACAGGACCCCTCCCTCGGTCCGGACGCGATCGGCGAACGACGGCGCGAGGGCAGAACAATGGGGGCTGCCGGGCGGGAGCGAGAAGCCGAGTCCCGCTTCCTCCGCCGCGCCGGCCGCGCGCCCGGTCCCACCCCCCGAGGCCCTTCCCGCCCGCGCATTCGCGCTCGCCCGGGCCGCCGCGCCTTCCTCCCGCGGCCTGGCCTGGCCCGGCGCTCGCCCTGCCGCCCGCACGCTTTCTTCCCAGCCCGGACCTGGCCGGCCCTTCATCCCCCGACTCCGACCCACGGCGCTTCCTCCTACAACTCCGGCTTCTTCCCCGCAGCCGCCGCCTTCCCGCCCTTTTCTGAATGTATTTTTACAGTTTCCTCTTCATTTCCAAAAGTGCCTGAGAAGTCTCGCTTCCATCTTAATGTTGATTTGCTATTTCCCTCCGGAAAAGATTTCCTCATGAAACCCGAAATCTAGAAGGAAATACAACAAACCCCGGAATACTTTTAACCCTTAAGACATGTTGTATTTAAAAACAAAACAAAACAAAAAACGCACGTATGTCTTAAAACCGGCCCAAGAACCATCCCCTCTTTATTTTCTCCTGCAAATCTATTATTTTAAACTCTCCATCTAGTGCCTTCGGACGAGAGGGCAGAGAATGTGCCCGGCAGCACGCAGCAAATCAGAGGTTTTATCTTACGCCTCCTGGGACAGGGAAAAAAGTGGAACGTGGCCGAGGGAGCTTCCAGGGCAGAAAAGCGACACAATTCGCTGGGGACGCCGCCGAGCCAAGCCAGGCGGGGGAGGCGCGGCGGGGGCGCCGAGGGCTCTCGGGCTCCCGGCCCGGGCGCCGCAGCGAGGAGGGGAGGCGGTTTTAAGTCGTGGGGGCTGGGAGGGCGGCGGGTCGGGCGTGACGAGACTTTCGGAGGCAGAATGGGGCGGCGGTGGAGTTGCCTGGGCTTTCTCATCCCCCCAACACACACCCCAAGGAAAAAAAGGAAAGTTGGAGGGAGGCGGAGAGGAGGGCAGCCATCCCCATTTCCTCCCTGCTACGCCGCGGAAGGGCTGGGGCCGCGTGGGGCAGAGAGAGGGCGCGGGACGAGGCGGGCCAATCGCAGTCAACAGGTCCAGGCCTCGGCGGGGCTGCGGGGCCGGACAGCCTGGAGGCCGGCGCCCCCTCCCCTCGGCTCCCCGTCTCTCCCCTCCCTCGCTAGCCAGGCGCAGCAGGGGAGGCCAGGCCCGGCCCCGCCCCGCCCGGGCCTCGCCGCGGCCGCCTCCGCCGGGGCTGTGGAGGTGGGGGTGGGGGGGGGCGGGGGTTCCCCGCCGGAGAATCCTCCCCCGGGGTTGGCGGCGGGGGCGGGGGCGGGCAGCCCGAGCCGGGAATGGAGGATTAGGAGGGACTCGAGCTCGGCACGAGCGCGGCCCGCGCGAGGGATCCTGGGTAAAAAGTGGCCGCGCGGCAGCGGGAGAGCACGACGAGGAGCCGGGGTCAGAGGTCAGGGCCCTGGAGCCCCGCGTACAGAGCCCCCCACGTGAACGCAGCGAGCAGGAGAAACCTTTTTGTTTTCGACCGCACCAGCATGCTCCCCTATTGACCGAGCTGCTTTTCCCGGGCTGCTGGCGAGAGAAGCTCCATCGCGGATCTCCTAACCCCACCCCACCCCCTTTCCACCGTCAACACACTTCCCAACTCAACCCTTCCTCTCAACTCTCATCCCAGCCCCCGTCCCAGGCTTGCAATAACTCAGTAAATTTGCTTTAACAACAAGTGGGGGTGGTTGCATTTACTCCTCCCTCTCCTCTCTCCTCCCCCTCCTCTTGCCGCGGCTCTTGACACTACTACAAACCAGGACTATAAACATAAACATGTGTCACTGTAACAGGGCAGGTAATATACTGATTTTGAGGTGGGGTGGGGTGGAGTGGGGCTTGGTCGCCGCTTGAAGGGCAGTAAAAAATAGCGTTTCACGTGCTCGACGGCTTTGGGGGCTCCCCCACACATCGATCCATTTATATAATGCCGAAGGCACTCGGTCACTTACTCAGCCACGCAGACCTACAAAGCCACACTTGCGGATAACCAGCATACCCCAAAGCAAATGCATTTCAATACGAATCCCTCTCCTTTCCCAGCCAGAGCTGCCATTTCTTCTTTTAGCAAACAGTTACGTGGATACTTGAATGCCCTTTTCTTTTTAAAAATTCTTTTCCATGAGAATTTCCATGGATCAGATAGCCATGAGATCATTTTTCGACCTAAATAGTGCATGTCTTCCCATAGTCACTATCTACACATTTTGTGCACAGAAACCCCTTCAAACAGCAAGAAACACTATTTAAATGACCGAGTTCGAAATCTCGCGTGCAAAGGGTATTCCTTGGGTTTTGCCTCCGTGCCTTGATAACTTCTGCTGCAAGTTGCTGAGACTGGCGCGGTGGAGATCCGCCACAGCAAGCCTTTATTATTATTATTTAGTCTATATTTACCCTGCCTCTCAACTTTTTTCTCATTCTTAGTTCAACAAGCCTAGCAACCACTACCTAAGGTAGAATAAAGCGAATCCCTTCCCAAGGTTTTTGGCTTGAAACGGAGGGAGATAAAGAAAATGTTCAGATGGGGAAGTGGTTCTCTTTGTTCTTTCATTGTTTCTCTACGAACTGGTGGATACAAGGACAAACACTTACCTTCTCTTCTTTTTGGTCCAAAAACCAGACGTTCCCATCAGCTTTAAAATACACAATCCACCTTGAAAGTAACTACGGGTGTCGGGAGAGTTTGTATTCCATTCTTTTTCGCTCTCTGCCCTCTTTTAGCGTAGGATTAAGTTGCCGAGCACGTTGCTGCAAGCTGTAGCCCCCCCTCCCCACCTTAGTGAATCGGTCACGTTTAGGACCCTCTAAGTCCATCCTAATTCTGCCAGTAGAATTGAGGGTATTGGAGCTCTAAACTTTCAAAAGGAAGGGGGCCTGCAACTCTCCAGAAAACCTACAAATACCCCGTAATTTTTTACCATTGTGTTTTTGCACCACATCACCAAACAGTATTTTCCGAGAAATAATAGATATATCTTTGAGAAAATTATTTTTTTTAAGTTTATACTTAGCAATGCGGGGCTTAGAAAGATGGAGTAAAAGGCAGGTTTGTATCGGCATTTAACGGAATGAGTGCGTTTTCCATAACGTTTGTTGTGCCATGTGTTTTTTTAAAATACAAACAAAACACTACCACAACTGAGAAAGGAAGTAGAAGTTTGAATTAAAATGCTGTGGGACGACTTTAAAAGAGATGTGTACTTGAAATTTATTAGTATAAAAATTGGCCTCAGAAGTGAAAAGTAAGCTTTCCAAAGTTAAAAGACTTAATTTTCACCCTATGATTCCATAATAAAAAAGCGAATTTTCTGGTTAATATGTGATACTGTCAGTGTTGAGTGTCCAGCCTGTTGGGCATTAGTGCCCAAACCTTACTCAAATCTGATTATGATGTGATTTGCTGATGTCATGAATATGAAATGATACTTGTGCATCCATAAGTTTGAACTTTTTCTTTTTTTCTTTTCTTTTCTTTTTTTTTTTTTTTTTTTTTTTTTTTGATCTCCCGCTTTTTTGTAGGTTCGCAGTAGCTGGAGCAGTGAAAGAAAGTGATTGGCTCCAGTGCTCCTAGAAGGATTTGGGCTGAAGCCAGGGGAACAGAACCAGAAGAGGATTCCCTTTCCAGAGACCATCAGGCTCCTCATGCCTTGTCTCTCATCTCTCCCCTCGTGGGTGCTCAGGATTTCAGTGTGGCTGAGCAGCCCACAGGCAGGCCTCAACACTTGGTGTCACCACTTCAGTCTCTACATGTTTGGCCCTTTCGTAAAATAAACAAAAACTTGGGCAACCCTAATAAATTGTGGTTCTGGATATTTGTGTATTATTTAATATCTGAAAGTCAAACTCTACTTTCTCTGGTTTTTTTTTCTTCTGCTTTCAGGATCAATTGTGAAAGGCCGTTGTGTCTTATAGGAAAATACTGCAACAAAACAAGATAATTGGGGGGAAAGGCGGTTGCAGTAGGAAAAGTGGCTTTTCTTTGATAGCATTTAATTGGAATTAAAAGATTCTTGAGCTGTAAACATTCTTTATTTATTCAGCACACATAAGCAGGCATTGTTTTATCACCATCATAATTATGGTGTCCTTTAAACTGCTGATAGCAGGAAAGATAAGGGAATGTGCCCGCAGATTCAGATCAAGTCTCACTCCTTTCTTTTCCTCCCTGCCCCCTTTTTCTCCCTCCCCCACCATTCCTTCCTTGGTCACTAGGGTCCCCCACAGCCCTTTAGATGAGAAGAGCAAGAAGATTGTGGCCTAACCGTTTCTTACATCATGAAAGTGATTTGTACCTCACTCTAATTTGATGCAATCCATAACCTCCTTGTCTCATGTTTATAACTGCTTTTTAGCTTGCAATATATGTTATCTGGAGGTGCCTATTGCTCACCTGTGTAAAATCTCATCCACTAGGGTTTATTGCTTTACCTTTGTCTAATTTAGAAAGCACACTCTTAGGGCTTTTTCAGAACAAAGCCTCACAAAAACCCCTTTACCTCCAAGGATTTGCAAATTTATAAAGGCTGCATTGAATTCAAGATGGGTCAGGGGGCGAAAAAAGGGTAGAAGGTCACTGCATTTTGATTATGGGTCAGTAGACAACATGGTATATACCCTGTGTCCCAAACTTCTGTTAAAGACAGGGTTTTTAAATGCCTAAGAACAGAGGGATGGGCCCTTTTGGAGACTTACCCTGATTTGTTTAAATGAACCAAAAAGAAAAAAAATTAAGGGAAATATACTAAGTTATCATTTGTTTTTCAATTTAGCCATTTATCTACCTCCATTCCCATTTTCCCATCCCAAAAAGCAGAGAAGATGTGATATTAGATAAATTTAGCAAAAGAACTGTTGAGATTTTATTGTCTTATATCCTCAACTAATTCCACCATATGAGACTTTATTATTATTTTAGACTTTATCTTGTGAGTATTATAGTTACTTTTAGTTAACAGCACAAGGGGCTTCTTTTATTCTTTTAACCAGCATACTTACATTGTCGAGGCCTTTGTGACGTTCCTTAGTCTTTTCTGTCTGAATTCACTTTGAACAAAATGTGCCCAGCAATCACTAAAACAAATGTATATGGTGAAGAGTTGGGGCGGGAGGGGGGGAGTGATCCTCATTTAAATTATGTATGTATGGGTGAAAGCTTGGAAGGAAAAGGATTATTTTAATGCTCTTCAATACTTTAATTATATGACAGTTGTAGTGTAGAAATGCAAAAGTACTCTTAGGTTTTCCTTCAGGTTTTCAAAAGAACTTTCCCCATTAGTAAACTACTCCTGCAAATTGCTATTGCATTTCCCAGCTAACCATTTAAAAGACTGTAAATGCCGTGTGCATTACTCTGCTCCAGAGGAAAGAGGTCAGACTGAATTGCAATGGTATTTAAACATAAAATACAGTGAAAATAAATCAAAATAGAGCATCTGAAGGTAAATCTAGCACATTCATATGGGATAAGTAAAGACAAATATGTTCATATTTTCATGGTCCTTCATTTTAAAAACTGAAAGTGCTGATTTTTTTACAATAAATGCAGAAGTAAGTGGGCATTAGGAATATATTTCAATCTGTATTGGCTACAGAGGATTTTCCTTTTGCAAGCAGCTTTGCTTTCAAAGCTAAAGCACTTTTTACAATAGTGTGTAGATTAGGCATTCCTCACTGAGTAAATAATCACATTTAATTAACAAACTCAATGCATATCATACATATGCCTAAATTCACAATAATTCCCTGGACTCACAGAGAAGGATAAATACATAAATGTTAATTTGGATATATATATCTATATATGTACATGCATTTGAGAAACATAGAAGTTGATGTATCTTTTCTTAAAAAGGAATTTGAATACAGTCCATCATCTGAATTGGGTTCATCTTTGATTGTAGAGGCAGCTGACATGGTCAACAAATTTATCAAAGAAACCCCCTGGCTTTTGAAGAATAGTACTTTATACATCTGGATCTGCACATCAGGCAAAGTAAATTATTGCATAACTTTAAGCATAATTGATAACAGACATCTTTAATTTTTCATCCCCATTCTTTTGGCCAGCTTTCGCATTAATAATCTAAGCCATAAATGTTGGTAGCTATTGATCGAAATCCCCGGTGTGCATGCAAATCCATCTTAAAGTCCCCTGCCTTTCATGTGTGAGCGCTCAGGGGCCTCTGCTAGATCTTTTTATCGGGATCGACCCCCAATGTGCCTGGAGAAGACCCCGGATATGCAACGTGTGCTGATGGCCACAAGAAAGCTGTCTGTCACATTGTGTGTGTGTGCGTGTGCGCGCGTGCACACACATACTCGACCAAGAGTGCTAGATCCTAACACACACATACACACAAGGATGGGGAAGTTAAAGGAACAAAAGAATGTATTAGACAAGAAGAAAGATGTGTAATAGGAGTATTAAAAATGTATAAGTGTAAAGGTGTCTGAGTGCACATATAGAGATACTTGCACAGTCTATATAGACATATTTCTCAAATCCCCTAGCCTTTATTTTCCTCTCTTTGACCTAACAGATTATGTCCTTAGTTTACCAAAAAAATACTTAATATGCTACTAGTTTTCAAAACAACCTAAATTGCCAATATTTTAAAGGTGGAAAGAGAAAAAGAGAGAGGAAAAGAAGGTAGTTTTGAAATGGCCACTAAATCATGTTGCTATGTGTAGGAGGACTGGGGGTTGGGGGGAGGGACAGAGAGAGAGACAGAGGGAGAGAGAGAGAGAAAATCTAAACAGGAAAGGAGAGCAACTAAAACTACCTGGCCAAAAAAAAAAAAAAAAAAAAAAAAAAGGATGCTCTAGCCAACCTTTTGTACGGTCTTCTCAAAGGCTTTCTGAGTTTACTATTTCTTGGCTGACTCTTTGGTCTAAATCTTAAAGCTGGGGGAGGGGAATGGGCGGGGGTGGGGGTGGGGGTGGGAGGGAGAGGGCTGGCAGTAGTATATAAGTGCATCAGAAGGAATTTTAAAACGACATTATAGTCGCTGGCAATAGAAAGACTCTGGTCATTTTACTTTTAAAAACAAACACCAGCATCTGCTTTTCCTGGAAACTTCGCTTTCTGCTTAAACCTTGTGCATTTTGTCTCCTGTGAAAGCGAAAGAGAAAAACGCGGTGTAATAGATCCAGATGCAAAAGAAAGCCAACTCGGTGGATGGTATTAGCTGTGACGAGGCATTGTTCATTGCTGCCTCTCGGTTACGTTTAAAGCCTGAAATATCACGAGATCCATTCAATGATCCTTCTCTCATTCAAGGGACAAAAATGTAATTTGCTGTAGCTCTGATTTCTTGGATGGAAATGCTAGCCTTTGATTTCAAAGGCAAGAACTAGACATCGCGGTTTGTACACACATTGATTAAGTTGAAGAGCGGCGATTACATCTGTGCTGAGTGCAACAGTAGTTCAGGGGCTGACTTTTCAAATCCCAACCTCCTGAGTTACAGACTCTCTTAAATAGACTTGCTTAATTTCCGGATGCACTTATTGAAATTCCCAATTCTCTTCAAAATTCCTGGGAAATTACAAAGGAGATGAGGGTGGGGGTGGGGAATTATGGGCGAGACTTCATCTTGTCAAGCAAACTACCTTTTTGTATGTCTGATTCATCTGTTTTTATCTTTCTGTTTTCTTTTTTGAGCCATACCTGCTCCTGCCAGCCAGACCAGAGCAGGGGAAGCTGGAACTTTTGATTGTGAAGAAATAAATTATTGTATAATTTTTGTCTTGCAGGCTCAGAAATATCCGTTTATTCTTTTAATCACGCGGATGTGTCTATTTTTGGAGGAACAAGGAAATACATAAATGCCTGGGTTGCATTTGTGTTGTAGTTGCAAACACTGAACAGTTAAGAAGATTTTGCCGAATTTTGCAGAGCAGCCAAGGAGCCGCCTTGGGATCGTGGTAATGCAACTGGGAGGACCCTTGTTCTCATTTGACAATATTTTGGATATCCTTGAAAACGACACCAAAATATGTCTTAATTTGACTAAGCTTAATTTGACTAAGAAGAGGTTAAATCACAGTGATATTCATCCAAAGTGATTTTGTTAAAGCAGATGCTTGGCTTTGATGGAAAAACTGGGAGTTGTGGAAGATTCACCTAAACTACTAACCCAAAGCATCACAAACCGCTGAAACAGTATGCATCGTACATCAGCACTTTCTTTTCATCGTTATTACGTAAAACCTCTGGAAGCACCTTGGGCGTTTGACATTTTCTTTTCTTTGCTGCAGAAGGAAGCAATCTGCTCCCTGGAATTCTGACCTGTGGTGAACAGGACCCTGGTAAAGGCTTTGCTGGAGACTCTTGAGCGATCCTGCCTCCCATCCAGCACTGTTAATTGTAGAAAAGTGTACACATTTCTGGCTTATCTATGCTTTGTTATGGGTCTGACGTGAAACTACCTCCTCCCCACCCCACCCCCCCAGCAGAGAACCGAAATCCAGTTGAATTGTTACAGTGTTTCGGAGCTGGAACCTTGAACTGCTTCCTTGGTCAAATAACTTTGTTTCTGGTTGTAAAAAGGCATTTCAGGGGGGAAAAAAAGGAAAATCGAGAGAAATTCCAAACGTAAGTCCATACTGGGGTGGTTCACGGGGCGGGTTTAACTTTGGAGCTCCCAGCCGGTCTCCTTCCCCACTCCTTTAAGGGAAATACCAGGCTATTCTGCACATTTTCGCTTAAGCTCCATTTTCCAAAAGGAAAAGGGGGTGGGGTATATCTCTTTCGGCTTGATAATGTTTTTTAAATGCTTTTCTTTGAAATGATAATAGCTGTATCGGTAAAATGCAAATAAAGGAAAAAATAGGCAGTATTTCTTTAAAGGAGAATATACGGTGCCGTTTTTTTTTTTTTTTTTTTTCTTCCTTAACCATACACACACTGCTTCTGATGAAGTCTGTGAGTCAGGCTGTTTCTGAGCTCCGATAGTTTAATGGAAAGATTTATATACCGACTGTATTATTTACTTTGGGAGGGGAGGTGGCAGTATAAGGGTATGCTAATTAGTGGGAGATTTTTGGGGGAAGGGGTGGAATATCAATTTTTATTGCATCACCTGTCAGGAGTGTCCAATCAGCGCTGGCTTTAGGGGAATTAATTGATGAAGGTGTCTCCGGACGAGCTCACTTCACTCTGTCATTTTATTTGTAGCTAAAGCAGCGGCGGGAATAGCAGCTGCATTTCTTTTCTCTTTCTCCCTTCACATTCCATTATCATAGTGCTCCAGTGGAGAAGGAAGGAACAGAGGGGCCCAGGTACTGATCTGCATCGGGACTTAGACCAGCACACTGGCAGATCAGAAACCGGATGTTTTTTTCCCTCTTTTTTTAAAAAAAACGAAAACAAAAAAAAAAAAAAAAAAAAAAAAATCAGTTCAGTGTAATTTCATGGGGTTTTTTTCCCCCCCAGTAATTTCGCCTAGAGTTTGGCACTTCCTTCACCGGGAATAACAGTCTTTGTTATTTTATTAGCAGGATGCCTTGAGACACACGCAGCATCTGGCGGAGGATTAACATACATATATGTGTATGTACGCGTCACGTATATATTTACTGCAAATGGTGGGGATCATTTAGTGCCCGAGATGGGAGACCTGAAATCAGGTTTTGAAGAGGTGGATGGCGTGAGGCTCGGCTACCTCATCATTAAAGGGAAGCAAATGTTTGCCCTCTCCCAAGTCTTCACGGATCTGCTGAAAAACATCCCGAGGACGACCGTGCACAAGCGCATGGATCATCTTAAAGTGAAGAAGCACCACTGCGATCTGGAAGAGTTGCGGAAACTCAAGGCAATCAACAGCATCGCCTTCCACGCCGCCAAATGCACGCTCATCTCCCGGGAAGACGTGGAAGCGCTCTACACCTCCTGCAAAACCGAGCGCGTCCTCAAGACCAAGCGCAGGCGGGTCGGCCGGGCCCTGGCCACAAAGGCGCCGCAGCCAGAGCGCGCCGCCGCCGCCGCCAGCCCCCGCCCGGGTTTTTGGAAGGACAAGCACCAACTTTGGCGGGGCCTGAGCGGAGCCGCGCGGCCCCTGCCAATCAGCGCGCAGTCCCCGCGCCCGGGCGCCGCCGCCGCGCGCCCCGCCGCCCATCTACCTCAGATTTTTAGCAAATACCCCAGCTCGCACTACCCGGAGATCGTGCGCTCGCCGTGCAAACCCCCTCTAAACTATGAAACTGCCCCGCTCCAGGGAAACTACGTCGCCTTCCCCTCGGACCCGGCTTATTTTCGGAGCCTGCTGTGCAGCAAGCACCCGGCCGCCGCCGCCGCCGCCGCCGCCGCCGCTGCCGCCGCCGCCGCCGCCGCCGCCGCCGCCTACTATCAAGCATCGGCGGCCGGGCCCCAGCCCAAGGCGGCGGCGGGCGCGGGAGGCCCGGGGAACCTGAGCTACCGCTGCAAGCGCAAGCGCGGCGCCGCCAAGGACTGCCTGCTCGCGCCCCAGGCCGGCGCGCGGCGCCTGCTGCTGCTGCCCAGGTCCTACAAAGCCAAGGCGGCCGCGGCGGCGGCGGCGGCGGCGGCAGCAGCGGCGGCGGCCGCCGGGGCCACTTGCCTGGAGAGGTTTCATCTGGTCAACGGCTTCTGCCCTCCTCCGCACCACCACCACCACCACCACCACCATCACCACCACCACCACCACCACCGGGCCCAGCCGCCGCAGCAGAGTCACCACCTCCCTCACCACCATCGGCCGCAGCCCCATCTGGGCAGCTTTCCCGAGAGTTGCAGCAGCGACTCCGAGTCCAGCTCCTACTCGGACCACGCGGCCAACGACTCGGATTTTGGCTCCAGTTTGTCCAGCTCCAGCAACTCTGTGTCCTCGGAAGAAGAGGAGGAGGAGGGAGAGGAGGAGGAGGAGGAAGAGGAGGAGGAGGGGGTTTGCAGCGGGGCCTCGGATTCCAGTGAAGTCAGCTCGGAGGAGGAGGACTCGTCCACGGAGTCGGACTCCAGCTCCGGCTCCAGCCAAGTGTCAGTGCAGAGCATCCGATTCAGGCGCACCAGCTTCTGCAAGCCTCCCAGCGTGCAGGCGCAGGCCAACTTCTTGTACCATCTGGCCTCCGCCGCTGCTGCAACCAAACCCGCTGCTTTCGAGGATGCCGGCAGACTTCCCGACCTCAAGAGTAGTGTCAAAGCGGAGTCGCCGGAGGAGTGGAATCTGCAGAGCTGGGCCCCCAAAGCGTCTCCGGTGTACTGCCCGGCCAGCTTGGGGAGTTGTTTCGCAGAGATAAGGAACGATAGGGTATCTGAGATTACATTCCCACACTCTGAAATTTCCAGTACTGTGAAGAGAACTGACCTGACAATTAACTGCCTGGCAGAGGGGGCCTCTTCACCTAGCCCAAAGACAAACAATGCATTTCCACAACAAAGAATACTCCAAGAGGCTAAGAAATGTCTACCAGCAACTCCTACTACACACTGTGCAGGTAACAACACAATAGCTGCTAGGTTCTTAAATGTTGATTCTTCAGGAGCAGAAGCAAATTCAGAAAAAGATTCCAAAATCTCTCAATGTCCTGAATTTGCTACGGATTTGCCCTCTTCGCAAACTGATCCCGAAGTGAACGCTGCAGCCGCAGCAACTAAAGCCGAGAATCTCTGCACTGACACAGGCGACAAGACATTGCCGTTTCTGCACAATATTAAAATCAAAGTAGAAGACAGTAGTGCTAATGAAGAATATGAACCTCACCTTTTTACAAATAAGCTAAAGTGCGAGTGCAATGATACAAAGGGTGAGTTTTACAGTGTGACTGAGAGTAAAGAGGAGGACGCCTTGTTAACCACAGCCAAGGAAGGTTTTGCCTGCCCTGAAAAAGAAACTCTTTCCTTAAATCCACTGGCTCAGAGTCAGGGCCTTTCATGCACTTTAGGTTCTCCAAAACCTGAGGATGGGGAATATAAATTTGGTGCCAGGGTGAGAAAAAATTACCGGACACTAGTACTGGGAAAGCGACCTGTCCTTCAGACACCTCCAGTCAAACCAAATTTGAAATCAGCTAGAAGCCCTCGTCCTACAGGTAAAACTGAGACACATGAAGGAACACTGGATGATTTTACAGTTATAAACAGACGCAAAAAGGTAGCCAGCAATGTAGCATCAGCAGTGAAAAGGCCATTTAATTTCATGGCAAATTTTCCTTGTCCACCATCACTCATTATTGGGAGAGATGGGGATTTGTGGCCGGCGTATTCCTTAAACACCGCTAAGGATTCTCAAACTCCTCACAAGGCCCATCCTATATGGAAATGGCAGCTGGGCGGTTCTGCAATACCTCTTCCACCTAGTCACAAATTCAGGAAATTTAATTCATAAAAATGTTTTGGAAGATATTTTCTTCAACCATATTACCTTCCTTTTGTTGTAAACTGCACAGGATGGTTTGTACAAGTCCATTAATGTGTTACACCCCCTTTGGAGTCCTGGTTTATCGCATTTTGAAGACAGAAATCGGATTACTTTTTTTTCCGTTGCGGGTTTTTGTTTTTTTTTTTCTGGAGTAGGGTGGGGGCGGGGTGGGAGAAGGGTTGGTTTACATTCCACAGACTACTTCAGGCTAAAGACTCAAGTAAAACTCAGTTATTACGGTAGAGCTGGAACACTTTACTGTTTCAATGCTAATAATGCACCCGGTACCTCAATTCAACTGCTACAAATAAATGTCAAAAGGTTGAATAATAAATATTACAATGAGCCATTAAGTTTATGCACTAGATTTCAGAGCTGAAAGTGTAACTGTTAATTCAGTGAAAGTTTGTTAGGTTACATGGTTACACAGTGAGGTGAGGTGAGGTAGCAAGAAGTTTCTGTGAGCCCAAAATGTTATTTTCTGGAGCTCTTGTTTGTGCGATATCTTTTACTTTTGACTCCCCTCATTCCCTCTCCAAGAGTAGTTGCACTTAACTTTTTTTTTTTTTTTTGAGTGGAAAGATTGGGGTGTGAGTCCTGATTAAATGCTGGTAAAAGCTGCCTCATACATACTGAGTAAAATAAATATGGAATTGTATTTTTTTTTGTAAAGGGTGTGATTTTACTTTTTTAAAGCCACTTCTTGCAATTGAAAAAGTCCTTTTTGTGTTCTCACCCAAAGGTTTTAAATAAGGTGACTCTTACTGTTGTCCTGCTTATCTTGTGGTCTGAACATGACTCTTCAAACTCCCAAAACAACTGAAATATTTCTTTTTCTTTTTTGAGATGGAGTTTCATCTTGTTGCCCAGGCTGGAGTGCAATGGCGAAATCTCAGCTCACTGTAACCTCCACCTCCTGGGTTCAAACAATTTCTCCTGCCTCAGCCTCCCGAGTAGCTGGGATTACAGGCGTGCGCCACCATGACCAGCTAATTTTTGTATTTTTAGTAGAGACGGGGTTTTGCCATGTTGACTAGGCTGGTCTCGAACTCCTGACCTCAGGTGATCCCCGCCCCCATCCCCCACCCCTGCCTCAGCCTCCCAAAGTTCTGGGATTACAGGTGTGAGCCACCATGCCCGGCCTGAAATATTTCTCTTAATAGCAGGGTATTTTATGGTCAAACTCTTGATAGTGACAAAGCAGTAAATACAACCAAGAAAAAGAAAATGAGGGGTCAGAGTTGCAATACCCTAAATGAAAAATAACAGTTTTTTCAGGGCTTTTTGGTACCAGAACTCAGGCACTTGGATTTTATTACCTTATACTTTTTCTGCATCTCTCTAAAACTTCTGTTTTCGGACCATCCTGTGTATAGAGCAGGAGAGTTTCTACTGCAAGTGACAATCAGAGGTGACTATCTATATTTGCACTTAAAATCAAAGTAGTTCAACATGCAAATGCTAGGGGTCTAGCCCTTGGTAAGGGCCATGCTGGTGTACTGTGTTGTGATGATGGAAGCAGTAAATCAAAATTATGGAAATTTGCACTGTTGAAAAGCATGCTTTAGCTTTATTTTCAATTAAAAACACTGTTTAAAATTCCTGGTTCCATACATTTCTACTTATTCCAGATTGAAGAATGGTTAACAGGATTGAATGGTTTTGTTGACATTTTCACTTGTAATGTTTTTGCCTGAAAGAAATGCATTTATTGGGTGTAGTGTTTTGTTGTAATACTATGTGATGAGGCCAGTCAGGTTCTGTGCAAAACACTGGTGGATTTCTTTCTAAGTAACAACAAAACTTTATAAACTTGCTACAAATCAAGTAGGAAAAACTTCAGGCTTAAGAAAGTGAAGCAGAAATCAGTGATTATTTTAATGAAAGTTGAATCTAATAATTTCTGGTCGACCTCCTTTAGCCTGACAAATTATGTATCTCAGATCCTTGCTATCTTGAATATAAGAAGTTGCATCTATAGATCATAAATCACAAAGCAAAACAAAACACCAATGAAATGTTTACTGTGTGAATTTAAGTCACTATTTCTCATGGAAATTCAGTCTGTTGTTTTTGTTTTTCCTTCACCTTTTAGTTCCTATTCCCTTTGAAATTTTCCTTTTGTCTATAAATGTTTCAGCTATATCTGGATGGTCTCAGCCCCTAATTGCTGAATGTGCTCTGTGGTTTTCCTCTTATTGTAAAGGGCTGAGGCTGAGAATACCTGCATCCAAATACATTTGGATGGAGTAAACAGATGCTTTCAACTGCCTTCCTTCCTTTCCTTCTTGAATGCTGCCATGCCAGATGTAGGTTCACTGGATTCTTTTTTATTGGAATGGTAGATATGGTCAAAGTAAAAATTTGGGGATGGTATCCTTGATTTCTTGTTTGTATATAATTCCAAAGACCAGTCCATATTACAGTTAATGCCCCAGAAAACTGAACAATTGGCTTCATAGTCTGAGTTATTCCCTCTTTGGAGACAATATGGAATTTAGCTGCAATAAGTTGTCCTGAAAAATCAATCTGTAAAAAGTGTGACACACACATTGGAAGTCTGTAATTTTTACTCTTTAATTACTTCTAAGTTAAGGAAGTTCAAAGTACGGCGACTACTATATGAAGACTAGTACTTCTCTTGTTGGCTAAGGACTCATTGTTCCTAAATTATAAAGTGAGAATATATATTTGAAGTCTACAGATCTTGGGTGTGGAGGGACTGTAAGATGGAATAAGCACAATTTACAACAAATATACCCTATGGAATTTCTGACATAAAATATTGGCCTCCAGCTTTGACACTTAGTCTCTACCCCTCAGAGAATCAATAGTTTCAGTTTATAGGAGCTGGAGAATGAACAGTATGGAGGCCGAAGCATTCCAGAGTGATACCATCAAAAGGAAAGAAATTAAATAGTCAACACAAATTTCATCCCACAGTACTACTACAAGCCAGCCAACCACAGCAAAACCTGCGTTAGGGCTTCTGTAAGGAAAGTGTACCAAATAGTATGCAGTAACTTGCAAATACAGGTATTCTTTCAATTCTTGCTAGCTCCTTAGTTGTTCTTCATTCTGCTGTGGGAATTATTCTCAGTACTATTTATATTATTTTGGTTGTTTTATGATTAATGACAATATCTAGACTTTTCTAAGCTACTATAAATGTCCCATTTGTTCAGAAAGTTAAGCCTTATTGAGAGAAAAACAAAAGTTACCTCCATTGATAGATTACATTTTTACATTTAGATGGTTTCAGGGCATAGAATTAAAAAAAAAACAAAAACAAAAAAAACAAAAAACAAGCGCTATATGGCTCCAGGGTGACTGATTCCTGTGTCTAAAGCTCAACATTTAGAGACATGAGGAAAAAAGCAGGAAAAGGCTCTTTTTCTAACTTTTTGGGTTAATAAACTTATTTTTGGTCTCCTGTAAAAGTAATCTCCTGATAAGACTGTGAAATGAAAATTTAAGTTTTTTTTAAAGAGGTGTGTGTACTCTGTCTTCCACAGTCAAGTTATCTGCCTTTATAGAAAACCTAGCTTGCTCTTTTTCAACTATTTACTGTTTAAAGTGGGTGTTCTTTTATACTGGCTTACTTGATTACAGTGGAGTAATCTCAATAATGGTTGTTTATTTGAAAATCAACAAGGAGCCACCACTAAACAACAATAACACAAACTACATGGGCTGGTGTTGGATTTTTATCTTTTATGTGTCTGGGTGACTTTCAATGGTCTAGAAATTCCTCAAGTTCTAATCAACAAGAATTGGGAGTTTCTGCTGATATGAAAATGACAGTTTTGTTTGCATGTAGGAAGGGGCGTAGAAACTAATTCCTCAAAAGCATTTTTTTTTTTTTCTTTCAAAGACAACAAAAACAAAAATCCTTCATGGTAAAGTTTTGTTGTTTTTTTTTAAAATAAAGCATTAGCATCTACAAAATAAAAAGAAAATGTGGTGAGTTTTGCTTCACCTTGAAAATAACTTCCTGCTGGAAAGGATGTAAAAAGAAGGAGTTCCCAGAGCTAAACTAGGAAAGGAGGGAAAAAATGCTTCCCATCAACTAACCTCAGGAAATTGGCAAGCAGGAACAGGGCATCCACCTTAGCGAGTCCACCAGGTCACCCCAGTCATTCCCAGGATTTTCCCTTTCCCTGTAAGGAAGAACTATTTTTGATGCTAGCTTTGGTTTTGGTTTGCTCCCTAGGCCAAAGGGCATTTTGCAAACTAGCCTGGGGGATGGGGACGTATCTAAGAGGTGGGGGAGGGCTGCATTTTACCTGTTTGGCAGGCCCTCTTTTGCAAAGAAAAAAAAAAGGTAGGTGGGGAGGGCTTGGGAGGGGCCCAGCTATCATTCTTCGCCCATGCCCTGGGCCCCCGCTCCTCTCTCGCTCCTTTTCAAACTGTGGCGGCCTCACAAGCTCCTACTTTAAAAGGCCCGAGATGTTTTGCATGAAGCCCTCACAATAGGGGTTGAGGGAATTGACAGTTTCAAAAACAAGGCGTTCAGTCCTTTCCAGCTGCCGGGCCCGCTCTCTCGCACCAAATCCTAGTTCCTCTCTGCTGGTGGCGTCCTCCGGGGCGCGCGGCCGCCCCCAACCCGCCAGCCCGCGCTCCGGCCGGCCCACCCCGCCCCCAGGCTGTGTTTGTAAACAGCGGTCAGTGGCCGGGGGCTGCTGGCGCGGGACTGGGGCCTGACGGGCTGGGAGGGAAGGCTGGGGCTGGCCGTTGGCGCGATGGGCTGCGGACGAAGGGCGTGCCTGGGGTCCGCGGGGGTTTTGGGGTCCGTTTCCTCCTCGCTTGCCCCCGGCCGCCAAGCTCTAGGGCGCACCGCGCTGAACCCGGGGCAGCTCCCAGCTCTCTGGCCAGGGCCACCACCACCAGAAAGATTTTTAAGTGCCGCCATTTTGCATGGTGGCAAACAAATTTCTTTGTGATTTTTGTTTTCCCGCCCAGATCTTGCTGTCCTCTGAATGGGTGACGATGTCGACCCCCGGGCGGGGCAGGAGGACCCGCGTCCCGGCACCTCCCGCGCAGCCTCTCGGCCCGGCGGCCTTGGGGCCAGGCCCGGCGGGAGCAGGAGGCGCAGGGCGCGCGGGGGCCGGCCCTCGGGGCCTGGAACGCCTCCCCTCCCTTGGCGCTCCTTTTGTGTGTCCCGAAGTCATCGCCCACCCTGGCACACGCACACGCAGCCTCGCCGTTTCTCACCTTCCCAGGCCTCAGCTCGGCTCCCCAGGGAAATGGGGGCCCAGCTCTTCGCGTTGGGCGGAGGGCTGGCCAAGGCCTCCAAAAGGCGCGTGTGGATCGCCAGTGGCAAAGGGATGGGGTTTTCCCCAGGGCCAGCAAGGCCGCGAACGCCTTCTGGGAAGTGGCCCAAGGCCAGAGGCCCTGCGGGGTAGGGAGGGCGCGGGGGGCTCAGGGCCGGGCGCCACTCGCACAGTGGGAGAAACGGGGTGAAGCCTGGCTGGCTGGCTTTGGCGCGTGGTCCCCGTCCTTGGGAACCTCTCCGTGCATCTGCAAGGGGAATGATGGCCTGGAAACGGGAAACGTGAGACAGTGACCTGGAAAGCCACCTCGGCTGGGGAGGTTGGAGTGCAGCAATGCAAACAAAGCTGCTACCGAGGAAGAGGGGAAACAGAGGTGCACCGAAGCTAGGTCACAGGAAAGTGCAACAAGCTTGTTTTCCCGGGTGTTTAAAATGCAGCCCCAGTTGTAAAGTGTGTGAAATTACGCACTGGTCTCTTAAAGAGTGCCTAATTTATAGTAAATAGCAAGGTCTTTGTAAATGGCTTTATTATGTTGTTTCTTGTTAATTGTTGAGAAAATCCCCATTGTTGAGTGTGAAAGGCTTTATGAGGTAACCTGGTCCTCCGCGCAATCACAGGGCAGTAAATGGCCGCTCGGCCTCCAAGGCTCCGCGCGGGAGCCGTCGCCGGCCCAGAGTGCCGCAGGGACCTCTGGAGAAGGTGCCTCGGCCTGGGAAGAAAGTGGCCAGGCTTTCCAGGTTTTGATTAATGGGAAAGCGTGTTTCGAACTCGCAGGTCCCCAAAAGCAGCTGGCTGAGTGTGGCAGAGGGAACCTGGCGGGCGGGGGGGACCCCGGTCGAGAGGTCCGCGGGCAGGCAGAGGGGGACGCGGGCTCCCCTCTCGGGTCACAGGACGCGGGGGGTCGCCGGCTCGAGCCGCGCTGCGGTGGGATTGGATCTTGGGTTTTGTTTCCAGTTCTCCAGACGCTCGGAACACGGGCTCGGGCCGGTTCGGCCAGGCCTGCGGAACCCCCGAAAATGCCTGCCGGGCCTGGTGACCACAGAGTCTGCGGGGCAGAGCAGGCTCCGGGGACCGCTCCAGGCCCCAGCCCGGGCCTCTTGTCTTTTGTTTAAAGGGATCTCCATCTCTCTCCTCTTTCCCTCGCCCCCTGTTTCTTTTCCCCCCCCTCACCCTCTCTTTTTCTCTCTCTCTCTCCCTTTTACACACACACACTCCATTAGAAACTAAAATGGACTCGGAAGAAAGGAGAAATAAGAGGAAGGGGTTTTGTTGGTTGAACAAGGAAAAAGAATGTCTTAAGATAAAATATTCCTATTTCTTTTTCCCATCTCCAGTTCCCTTTCCAGCCAGCTGGGACCCGCGAAGGATATGGGCAAAACCAGGCAGGCGCTGGCTTCCTTGGATTAACTTTGAGGAGAGGACCCGTTGGGGTCCTGCAGGCCGGGAGAGGACAGGCGGAGAGCGCCTCCCGGCCCTCGGCTCCACGGCCTTTCCCGGGACTTAGGACCCGGTGGGTAGGGGGGAAAAGCAGCAGCCGCCTCTCCGCAGCCTCTGAGCTCTGGTAGTGCAGTTAGAAGGAAGACAATTCCTTACTGAGCCTACAAGGGTGGAAGAAAACCTGGGTTAGGTGGGCTGCATGTGAGGGTTTAGACATTAGCTAATGCAAATCACAAGGAAATGTTAATTCCAGTCGGAAAAGCCTATATTCAGCTATCTTCCTTCCCTTCTAAGATGGCCCTCTGCTTGCGCGCTAGCTCTCACCAAATTAGCTATTACGTGAAATCCCCTTGGGTTTAAGGCACTTGTTTCACGGATTCGCGTACAACCCATATTAACTATGCACTTTCTGCTTTTCCTCTTGTGACTGTCCCTGCCTCTTCCTTCTTTGCGGAGAGAATGATGCATTTTATTTTAGCCCAATCGATGCGTGCAAATACTGGGATAACACAACTAACACTTCTGCAATGGAGGCTGTTTTCAAAATTGAGTTTAGGGATCAATACTAAGTCAAAATGCTCCAAATTGCACGAATTCACCAAATTCAAGCCCTGGGCTTCCAAGCCCCTATCTTGACCGATTAAGGCACTCTCAGATAGCTGTGCTTCCACCTTTCCTGCCTCTCGAAACAGGATGTTTTCGTCCAGTGTATTTGGCTTTCTCTAAAGAGCACTCGGGCTTGCTTGGAAAAACATGACCCCAAAACGTGTGGTGTGAAACCCTTGTCAATGGCTTCCGTACAGGTCTCCTCTCACATTTGCCTTGTGGACTGCTATCTCCCTTTCTTTATTTTCCTGGGGCAGAAGAGCAGCACCTAGCCTTGCCATCCGGGGTGCTCCGTAAACGTTTCCTCAGCTGAATGCATGCTTTATTGGTCAGGGAGCAGCCCTATCCTGTGCCACTACTTGGCTCCCACGATGTCTTCTTCGCCCAGAGCTGAGCTGCTTGGATTGCAGCACAGCGAGCTCTCTATTCTTTTCCGGCTGCGGCCATGGCTGCCGAGCGACTGGTGCCTAACTGGGGGGAAGGGCCGTGGTTGTCCCCTTGTTGCAAGAAATGTTTAAGGCCAGAGGGGTATGTGTGTGTGTGTGTCTGTGTGTGTCTGTGTGTGGGGCGGGGAGGGATTCCAAAAGACAATCAGGAGAGCTTGCTGCTCACAGATGTGTGTGTGTGTATGGTCTAAAAAGAATATATGGGAAACAACCCAAGTACCTAGGATGCTAGGGTGTCCCTGATTCCTTAATTCCTGCTGTGTGGATCTTCCTTCAGGGTAGATAACTGGAACAAGACAGAAAAAGGTGGAGAGAGAGGAGCAGGCAGTCTAGAGGCCTTCCAGTAAGATGCAGTTAGTCATCTAATCAGTGCCATCAACACGTTTGTGTTGGACCCTTTTTGCATGGAAAAAGCTCAGAAGTCAGTCGACTTAGACCCTAAAATATCACCAGGCTAGCAGAGGGCAGCTCTGTAAAGGCCTTCTCCAGCCCCAGTGCACCGAAGGAAGAGAGGGAAAAGAAGAAAAGAGAAACCATTTGAGTGGCAGCTTGCCTTCCTCTTCCTCAAGCTACCAAAACAAACAAACAAACAAACCCAGAATCCTCCCGGAGACTGGGAGAAGCACATGTAGGGCCCCAGAGTTTGAAATGGAATTTCTGTTGTTAGTGCTTGCTCTCTTTAAGATCAGTTTAAGTTAGCTCCAGGAAAAACACAATACTTGTGGTAAGTGATGAGCAGTAGAAAGGAAACAGTGTGGAAGAGAGGCTGCACTGAGCAGAGGCAGCTGACTTCCTCCCCTTTTCCTGTGAAAGTTAGATTATAAGAGATCTGAAGCCTACTCCTTGGTCAGTAGGCAGGGGTTTCAGTCTCTGCAAGGGCCTGGATTCTTGGATATTCAGGAATAAAGACACATTTTACATGCATTCTCTCATCTCTCTTTCTTTCTCCCCTGCCCCCCGCCCACCTCCCTTGAAATGAATGCCCTGATTGTCAGTGGTGCAAATGTCTCAGATTAGTTTTCTTCCTCTACGTTGGGTCCAAATATGCAGACCAGTGGCTGGTTAAGCTTTCAGATGTCTAGTTATCCTATCTATTCAAAATCAAACCTGCATGATATAGTGGGAATTGCCATGAACAGGTTTATTTACCTTTCTCCCCTTTTCACTGTATCTTCTCTTTTCTCTCTCCTCTCACTCTCTCAGCTTTTCCTCTTCTTCCCTTCCCCCTACCCAACCCTTACACCCAGGTGAAGGCTATGTTGGGAAATACCCACATTTAGTAATATTTGCTCCAGAAGTGGAAAAAGGGTAAGATCTGGACTTAAACCAATGCTGAGAAGCAGTGTGGGAGCCTGCAGTGATCCTGAGCTTCCTTGCTGGGGTGAGGGGCCAGGGCTTTCCAGCCTCTTGTCCTGCATGTGCTGAGCTATTCTGGTTAGGCTATAAAAAACAGCATGTATCTCAAGACCAGGAGAGCTGCACTCCATAAACACATGGCTATGCTTCTAACATGGAGCACACTGCCAGATGCAAATGTAAAGAGATGCTTTTAATTTTGTTCCCAGTGTTATACATCATGTGGCAAATTGGCCTTCAGGAAGCCAATTTTTATTTTTTCTGTTAATAATAAAGACTTTTTAAACAAACTTAAACATTTATGATTGAGAATTAAAAGGGTGTACAATAGTACTACCAGAATGTTTCTTATCTGATTTTATAAAGAGAGGTGGAATATTTTTTTTTTTCTTTCCTAAATAAGGAAGATTTTTAAGTGGGAGAGCTTGGTTCACATTCAAATTGTTCAATTGTTTTGCTACTCATGACTTCAAGAAAATAATAAAAATATTTTAATTCTTGTGTTTTTTTTATCCTTCTACATCTTTATGCACCATAAATTTAAAAGTAAATTATGAAATTAGTTACACACTTCTGTCATTTTCTTTAAAGAAACTACCTCTAAAACATCTACTTTCCCTAGTATAGCCAACATTTATTATCTTATATATTTCAGTCTGTATTTGTAATTTAAGATTACTGTTAAACAGGAGAAAAACAACTTATTTTGTACAACTTAAGTGTGAATGAAATATAACTTATTTTATAGACTTAAAGAGGTTACTAGTATTTCTAAAATTTTGTCCTTTATGTGAATCTCTAGCTGGTTTATCTGAATAGGATCTGATCCTACCACACATGAAGGCACTACATATAATATCCTGACACAACAGAAGGATTTCTAGATGAATTGGAAGCATCCTGATTGTGAATTTCCTATCTTTTCCTGTTTTGAACCACTACTTTAGCGTATACTCCAAGACTGATTTTAACTGCGATCTCCTTCAAGAAAAAAAAAAGTGCAAAAAAAAAAAAATAGCATTAAGAAAAAGAGAAGGCCAGGCTCGGTGTCTCAGGCTTGTAATCCCAGCACTTTAGGAGGCAGAGGTGGGTGGATCACTAGAGGTCAGGGGTTTGAGACCAGCATGGCCAACATGATGAAACTCCATCTCTACTAAAAATAAAAAAGTTAGCCAGGCATGGTGGCAGGCACCTGTAATCCCAGCTACTCAAGAGGCTGAGGCAGGAGAATTGCTTGAACCCAGAGGGCAGAGGTTTTAGCAAGCCAAGATTGTGTCACTGCCCTCCAGCCTGGGTGACAGAGGGACATTCTGTCTCAAAAAC
>CAUYQU010016645.1:0-22591 GCA_963574635.1 Cheracebus regulus | reverse complement strand
CAATCAATACATAGTTAGACAAACTGAATAAAAAGTTAAAACCCATCTGTACACTGTATTCAGGCCTTTCTTATAGGCAAGGACACACAAAGACTTAACATAAAGGGATGGAGGAAGATCTACCAACCTAATGGAGAGAGAAAAAAAAAAACAAACCACAATTTGAACTCAGACCTGCAACAAGCAAATTTAATAAATATTTACAGAACTTGCCACCCCATATCCACAAAACATATTTTTTTTCAATATTATACCATACCTATTCTAAAAGTGATCATATAATAGGAAATAAATAATTTTTTGGTAATTGCATAAGCATTTCACAGATTTGAATGAAATCCTGAGCAATAGAGCAAGATTCTTGTTCTCTCTCCCTCTTTCTCTTTCTCTTTTGTTCTTCTTTTTTTCTCGAAAAAAAAAAAAGAACATGGAATTTTTTTAGTCAAACATTCCTAGTTCTCTCACTAAATAGCTTTGTGACATGTTATGTAACTTGTTTGATGCTTGATTTATCCATTTGTAAAATGGGCATAACAAAAGTACCTTTTAGGGATTTCATGAAGATTTGAATACAGAATACATGTGTCTAGTATACAGCAAATACTCAGTAAAACATTAGCCATAATCACCAGAATTATCATTATTATTAGCACCATCACCACCAGCAGCAGCAGCAACAGAAGTGGTGAAAGATTAAGTTGAATATATGCAGGTGAAATCAGAAGAGATGATGTGGAAGTCTTGTTTTCTATAGCAATCAACTTGCACTTTAATCTGGATGTTTTGGAGAACCACTGAAGGGTTCTAAGCAGAAGAGTTGCCCAAGCTTTGATGAACTTAGCTTTAGTGAATGGTAAGATCATCTACACCAAAAAATGTCAAGAAGGATTACCTATTTCACAGTAGGCTTGTGGTATTGGGCTGCATACTAAGGAATTATTTAATCCCAGTCATCCTCAATATATAAATTCAATGAAATGTCATCTGAGATACCTCCTGGCTCCAGATCCTAGCAACAGTTTCAGAGTTACCTGAGATTAAGAATGACCCCGTGATATAAAACCCCTGGGGACTTTCTATTCTGCCAATAAATCAACGATGTTGGCTAAGAGTCAGCAGGGGAATGAGACAAAACCAATGATCTGAGAGGGTGCCATATGCTACGGTTTGAATGTACATGTACCTTCAAAATTTAAATGTTGGACCTTAAGCCCCAAGGTGATGGTATTAAGAAGTGGGACCTTTGGAAGGTGATTAGGCTATGAGGACTATGCCATCATGAATGAGATTACTGCCCTTATAAAAGCATTTGAGGTAGCAAGTTTGGCCCTTTTTTCACCTCCTGCCATGTGAAGATCAGCAAGAAGTTGCCTTCTATGAGGCTGAAAGCAAGCCCTCACCAGACCTGGAATCTTCTGGCAGCCTTTATTTTTGACTTCTCAGCCTCTGGTTGAGAAACACGTTTCTCTTGTTTACAAATCACCCAGTCTAAGGTATCTTGTTATAGTAGCAATGGACTAAGACAATGTAAGTTATTGGAGACTAAAAATCTTTACAGAATTAAATATCTTCATAGAAGAGATATACTCTTAGTTGGATTTAGAAAAAATTAAATGTTTCACAGAAATAACAACTCAATAGAAAAGTTATTAAGGTTCTGAGATTTTTCTATTCTTCCCTAGTCTAGATTTGCAGCTCTAAAACTTCTACTCCACCATGGCCAAATTATCAATCTGACACTCTTACTTTGTGGACATATTTTGTGATGTACTATGGTTAATATTAGATATAAAACATGTATGTCTTCAAGAAGCTTACAATTCATTTATAGAACTAAGGACTAAATTAAAAAAATCACTAGAGGGCAATGCAAGGCAGACTAGAAGCAAATGCTAGAAGTAGTGGGTTAGTCAGAGCATAAAATATATAGAATCAGAAGAAAAATAAAGAACGTGGTGGGTCAATAACAATATCAAATGTATAGAGTCAGTAAACACCAGGGAAGTGGTTGAATAAATTGTGATATACCTGCAGCTCACAACACTATATATTTTTAATATAAGTTATATGTATAATACCAAATGACTTGAAGGAATTTCCAAAATGTACCATTAAGTGAAAGTGCAGAGAAGTGTACATAGCATAATTTCACGTGTGTAAAACAAAATTTCCTGGGTGTGCTTATGCATATAGAAAGTTGTGTAGAAATACACATCAGGTTGTTCATATTGCTTGAAGGTAGTGGAAGGCAAGTGGTTCTGATGTAGGAGGTTAGTAAAGGGCAATATAATAGGAAGGGAAAGAATGAGGAAAAAGTCATAACACAGACCAATTTTTGAGCAAGAACATAAAATATAAACAACAGATAAGGCTGAACAATAATGGTCTTAAGGCAAAGAGGAGATATTTCAGCAAAACCTGGCTGGAAGAAGCCCAGGGACATAAAAAAGGAGGATCAGGAATCCTATCGGGTCCTTTCCTTGGCCACCACTTAAGGGTTGGTACATGTTACTTAAGCAGAAGGAATTAGAGATAGATAGCAGACTCCTTTGGATTATTACAATTTACTTGTAAGTATGCAACACCAAATCATAATGCATTCTTATAAAAATATCTCTGAGTACTATATGTGTTATAAAATTTCCCACATTGCTAAATGGAATGAAGTCTAGGAGATTAAACTGAATATGTATACAGAGTATACTGTGGCTGTTTTCTGTTTGTAGTTTTTGCTTACTTATTTTAAAATTCTCAATAAAAATGTTTTCATTTGTCTGTCTCTTCCAAATTGAAGCATTTTAGTTTGTTTGCATTTTCCTTGTGAAATACTATTAAAGGTACTAAAGAATGACCCACATAGAAGAAATCTTTAATACAATTTATTTGGCAAGGTTCAGATCTGGTATAAAAACCTGAAGAAATTATCTTAGTAGTCTTTTCCATTATTTTTGGATAAGGACTTCTAAATAGGGTCACATGAAGAGTTCTACCACTATGTTTTCTATGAACCAGCCCTATGACTTTGGACAAGCCAGTTTGTTCTTTAAGTGTATAATTTTCCTAGTCTAATATAGTTGGAAACTGAAAAGTTCTGTTTCTTCCAATACTAAAAATGTGTTATCCTACAAAACTACCAAATACAACTTACACTCATGTTCAAACTAGCCACTGATGATCCTCAGTCACATGACATATTCAGGACATAATGCATATACCGACACATAAAGTAAAATAATACACCATGATAAATATATTGAACAAATACTTGATTGACAGCCTTTGGGGAGGTAGTTCGCAATACATTTATTCTTTTGCTGGAATGAAAAAGTGTCTGTAAGCCTGTCAATCTTCCAAATATCGAAACCACTGGTTGGAAAAAAAAAGTTATTGGTTTCTTACTGCTTTATAACTTCAACGATTACCCTGTTCTTATCTGAGATCTACTCAAGTGCATTTATCAATTAAATTCCTTTCCTTGCTTGCTCTTTTGGGAGTCTCTATAGCACACATGTAAAAACTGAAGAAGAATCACCAGACTAAATTTTTTCAGAGAGAAAAAAGGAAGCAAAGATGAAGCTTTAGCTGATGGTCATACATTTTTGCTATATTGTAATTGATTTCAAACTCTCAACATTTCTGGGCAAAATATCAAAGGTTATAGAGTGGAGGGCTATGCTTCTTGTTATATGTGGTGATGCTCTTCTAGCAGAAACTGGAAGCAATGCCCAATCAACTTGGGAAGAATGCTGAATATCTGGTATGCTGCCTGATTATATTTGCTACTAAAGAAATGTTTTGTTGGCATTCATAGAAAATAATACAGTTGACACCTACATTATGACACAAACCTTGCTGGCCTACACTTCCATAATGAGAACTAAGATAAAGAGAATGGTTTTCACAACTAATTTCAATGGCATATTAATTCACCTTGATTCATCTGCTATACTGCAATCACTAAGAAAAATAATTTCACTTCTTTAGCAAATGGCTAAATGGAAATTTTATTTAATCTTTAGCAAAAGAAACTAGCTTGGAAGATATAACTATTCAGAAAGGAACCTTGTTAAAGTCTACTTTTCAATATATGTAGGAAGAAAAAAGGAATATACTAAACAAATTACGACATAGGGAATAGCTAGTGTCAACTATGCAGGAATGTTTGCCAGCATGATTTCATATCTACATCCTCATCAGCAATGAGTCATGAGAGGTGATTTCCTAGAGAGAGGGCAGATCAGAGAGAAAACTGTGGATGTACTGTTTATTCTCCAAATGGCGTTTTCCAACTGATTCCTTGCTTGAAGTTTCCCAGACACCAGGTAGTATGGACTGGTATAGAATTACATGCTAGACCAATAGTGGATCTGATATCCATTTGATATCATCAAATACATAGAGCACTTCTATGTGGAAGAGAAAGTATATTGATTCTGTGTGGCTACAGAGGCTCAACTAAGAGCAAATACAGGAAAAGTACAGATAGCCAGGATTTGAGTAAGTATTTAAGAAAAACTTACCTGCAATGGGATAGACTACCTACAAAAATAGCATGTTCTGTCATTACAGAGGGGTATTGTCTAGGAATTTCTTATGCTGGATGAAAGTTTGAACTACATAGTTTCTAAGGTCTCTTCTAATTCTGAAATTCTATTTTCTAGGATTACTTTTAACATACTTGAGAGTATTATTTTCATATTTATTTATTTATTGCCTTTATTTTCAGAGAGGACTGATTTTAAGCAGAGTTTTCCTTCAGTATACACGGGGGGATTGGTTCCAGGACCCACCCAGTCGAGTCCCACAGTCAGTTCCATGGAACTCACATACAGGAAAAGTTGGCCCTCCATATACACAGGGTTCACATCCTGCAAATACTATATGTTTGATATGTGTTTCGTTGAAAAAAAAAAAAAACACACACATGTATAGGTGGACTCCTGCAGTTGAAACCCATGTAGTTCAAGGGTTAATTGTACTTTGTAAATATCAATTGAGAAAAAACAAATAAATTATTATTACCTATTTCTTAAACATAATCGAACTTCTATAGAAAATTTTTTTATTAGTTTAGTTAAAATTGCTGTGCTTGAATGAAATAAAATTGCATTCTTTCAAAAATGTCTTAGTTTGACTGGCCTTCTTTCCCTGGGATACCTGTCATCATTGTAATAGACATTCAGACAGAATTAGCAGTTAGCATGTGACTTTGGGAAAAATGGATGAACATTTAAGAAGTTTGTGGGATTAGAATGATTAAATGACTATTTAAAGCATTAAGTTTTTTCAAGGTACAAGCTCTAATGCTTCATTATATGTTCAACACATATTTTTTGAACACTTTTTGTCTGCCAGGCACTGTGCTAAGCTCTGGGAATAGATATGGTAGAAAGTAAATCAGACAACCTTTTTCACTCATGGAATTGATAACATTAACCATCGCACCTTTAACACAGAAATATATTGGAACTTAGCAAACAGTATTCTCTCTTTTAAGTGCCTGAAAATTAACAACAAGCAGCTTAAAGAGAAAATATCATATACAAACTGAATTTCATTGGAACCAAGAATTTCAGACTATCCTTAGATAAATATATGGTTGTGTAGGGTTTAGGGTACATTTAAAAAATCTTCAAATAAAATTGAAAGGAAAAGAAGCAAGGAATAAAGAAAGAAAAGAAAGGCAGGAAAGTAAGGAGAAAGAAAATGCATGTGGGAATCATAAAAACATACTAGGAACATTTTATTCAAATTTTATATACTTGTCACTGTGGCTAACTTAATGAACAATCAAGGTTTTCTAAGCAGGTGAAAAAATTTAAAGTGAAATTCAAAGACAAGGAAAAATCACAAATAGATACCTTCTCTTAATAGTTTTAAAAATATTATGAGAGTATCTTTTTATAAAAATAGTGGAAGAATGTGTTAGTCTAGGACCTCTCAGAAACAAATGTCAAGAAAGGATTGAACATGCAAGAATGCAATTAAGGAAAATTCCTGTAATAGAAAATGAGGAGGGAGCCAAAGAAGACTAGAAAAACTGGCTGACCACAATGCAAATCTGACCCTGAGTGGAGGAGAGAGGCAAGGAAGTTTAGGTGGAAAAATAAAAGAAAAATAAAAATGTTACAATATTTGCAAGCCTATGAGTAGGCATAGATGGTGTTTACTTCAATTAAATATGTTTGTGGATCATATAATCTTGACACCATGACTTTATAATCTGAGGTCTATGGATGGGCTTCACAAATTTATAAATTCCTTGAAAATGCACACAAAACAATATGTTCCTGTATATTTTTTCCTGTGTAGATATTTCTGTTTTCTCCAGATTCTCAAAAATAGCCTATGACCTACTCTACCCGCACCCCACCATAAAGTTAAAAAAATGAAATTACTATTTTCAAAGTAACATGATGAGACATCAGAAAGGCAAGTTGGGTTATTGGCAGCATAAAGGCTATGTAGTAGAGGGAGGAATAATGACTAGTTAAGTACGTTAACAGAGTGCCAAGGCTGTTATAAGCTAATTTACAAATGATAGGAAGTCAAAGTTGTACCTTAAAAAACTCTGAAATTGTTCTGATGATGCTACATTTAGATATGTGATTAATAAGAGCGAAGTTGATGAGAATTTTCCACCTCCAAAAGGAACCATAACCGATTATAGCATTAAACTCAGCCAGGTTTGAAGCCACTGATTTCTAAATCGTTTTGGGAGAGGCCCAGGTACAGATATGTTGATAAGAGTCATGGAGGGTCTTTGTTTAAAAGCCTGCAGGTTTTGAAGGAAGACTGGAAAGGGAGATAAAAAGAAAACTTTGATAAATGTAGTTCTATCTCAAGGTTACTTAAGGGAAGAGAAATAATAGTTCACTTACATACCAAGCATATACAGCTTTGAATATTTAAACACAATTTTAAATAATCCTCTCCCATGTTACCACTGCCATTGGCACCCACAAAAAGAAATCTTATTTAATATGCTTTGTTCCAAAGGTCTGGCAGAATTCATGGTTCTAATTCACCAACTACATCTCGGATCATCAATCTACCAATTATTCTCATGCTTCACTGATCATACAGAAAGAGGATGTGTTTGATTCATTCTTTTTTTTCAGTAGTGGGGAAAATGTGCACTTGCTTGTGATTTGTGGCTGATAGTTGTATCATGACTGGCTCATGGGGTAAGGGGATGGGATAGATCATTATCATGGGGTAAGGAGATGGGATAGATCTAAGCTAACTGGTTCAAATAAGGATTGAATCTTTAACTATCATGTCATCCTAACATGGGGCTCTCAACAACTAAACTAAGCTACTAGGATATTGCCCCATTATGAAAATAAATTCTTACATATTTAAGGAATATTGCAGGAATAAAGTTTTCTTAACCCTACCTCTATCCCTACTCCCTATCTTTCCTTCTTTGGCTCAGCCCCTTGTTTCTATCTTTATCTTTTAATTAGGCATCATTGCTTCTCTCCACTGGGATGTAAGGACCTCAGGTAAAAATGTCTTGGCAGAATCTAATCATATATCCTTTTAATCACACTACGATGAAGTACTATATGGACTTGGGCAAAATGAAAGGACATTTTTCAAACATTATTTCATTGAAATGAGTATATATGCTCAATTTCATTTTGGCTCATCAGGACGTTGTTGGGTATAAAGTTTACAATTTCAGGAAAGCCTCATAAATACTTATCTTTGAACCAACATCCAGATGCAAGGCTAATTAATGGGTCCTGGGCCCTCTGAAGAACAGATAACAGGTTTGTTTACTGCCTGCCTCCCCACAACCCCCACACTGTAATGTTAGCTTTATGAGAACACAGACTTCATTTTGTTCACTAACACATCATTTGAAGTTAAAATAATGCCAGGGACATATTAGATGCTCAGCAAATGTTTCTAGACTACATAAGTAAATGAATATGGTTCTTACCCCTTGTAGACTTACCTAAATACATTTTACTACAAAATTCCATCTGGATTTTTATTTATAAATAAGATACCATGTACTATGTGACTTTTTGACATTGGCAAATTAGATAGGTTCTCTGACTTAATTCAGAAACCAAGATGCCAAGGTCATGCTTCCCCAGAAAGCAATGGGCATCTGCCTGATGATCACCTTTTGTAATTCTCCAGCCTCTTATGCCGTTTAGTCTTGGTCACTCCATGGACACTGCCTGTCTCTGGTATGGCTTAGGTTTTACTTTAAAAAGTTTTTAAATTGTAATATATTTTAAACCCATTTCCCAAGCACTCTCTGTTATGTTGCAAGTATAATTTCTTTCTCCCTTTTTTTCTCCAAGGCCAAATAGGAGACATTTAAAATTCCCTCTAAGAAGTTGAAAGTTTGACTAGAACAAACCCTCTTGCAGAACTTGTATTTTTTTTTTCAAAACAAAGCAAAAATATAATCTTCTAAAGGTCATCCTCGTTTCAAGGGTTACCAATTTTCCCCTTATGCAGTTCTAATAAAAGAAATATGCATGTACTGTTGAAATAGACACACACCAGGGACCAGAAATTAAATAGACTGTCACAAGGTAACCTGGATATAAACAGATGGACAAATGCTGGATCTTCAGCTGCACTATACAGTGGGGTTTCCTTTAGCCAATTTGAATGTCTCTGTGGATGAGAGCCTTTACACCTGACACATCTGTGCTCCAGATCCCCTGCCTTTAAAATGACTTTTCTGAGTGTTATTGGAAACAAGAACATTAAGATAATGTCAAGAATGACAGTAAGGCATACACAAGGGAAGTAAAATAAATGTAATCAATTTGTATTATAAATATTGGCTCCTCTTTCACACATCTCTTCTGTCAATTACATACACAATATCCTGAGGCTCCAAGAATTAACCACCTTGCTTTGATCGAATATCAAAAATTAGAAAGAAAAAGAGAAGAGTGCCTTTATACTGCTATTCTTAATCACTGTCTCTTTCTAACAGCACTTACGTTTAGAACAAAATAAAACAAAAATTTCTCTAATACAATCAATTGTTTCTGAATTTTTTTTTTAAAGAAAGCTTACTCAGAAAATAAAATTGTGGTTTAAATAAACCTATTTAATAGAAAACTACACTCTCCAATTTACTTGATTTAATGGAAAACCACTCATAGCCCAATATAAATGAAGACAAAATGTGCATAACCAACAGCCCTGTTAAAATGGGCAGTAGTACAGTGTATCATTTTGAGGTCAGCTGTCATTCTGTTTGAATGGGTCCCTTAACAGATCACAGAGCAGATGGAAAAGGCCAGTATGACATGACTCTCTGACTTAATTATAGCATTACCAAGACAGCATATGGACCTTGTACGTACTGGAGAATTTTTATTCAGTGAATTTATTTGCACATAAATTCTGTGATGTGCTTCATTTGGTTTTACGTTACCTTCAATATTTATATTTCTCTTTAATTGAATCATTTTTATCTATGGATGAATAGGTCAGGTTGTTCTACCAATTACAGCTGACTCTTGTTGAAGCTCACATTAAAAAAGAAAGGTGTGGAATTTGGATTTATGACTTATTCAAGACTTCTTAATTTAGAACACTATTACAGTTCTGCCCATAGCTGTCATTCCTGCAACTGGGGGAAGGGTCTTAATGCAGCAGGCATTTGACACCTCCCAAGGTTTGACACCTCCCAAGGTTTAGAAGACAGCACCCATCTTTTGCTGTTAAGAAACTGATTAGTCCACCAAACGGTAAAATGCACAGCAGAGGAAAAAAAAAAAAAAAAAAAAAAAAACACCAAAGAGAACTCAATCGGTTTTGTGGGAAACATATCACCTTACAACCCATTCCAAAGTCAGATCCCTGAGAGCTACTGATCTAATTCATTTAAAAAGGAGTTGGAGAGCTCTGGGATTTTTACTGCAAATCTGTCACAGGCAACTCTGCATAGACACGGTATGCAGCACTAGAAAATAATTTAAAACTTCTGCAGACGTCGGGGAGTATAGTCTAAGTGCTAAATTTAGGTGACAGCACAGATAAAACAGTAAGTGAAATACTGTCCAAAGAAACCAGCCCTTGACTTGGTCAAAGCCTGAATTTAGATCCTCAGTCCACAATATATCAGCAGCTGTAATTTAACTGGATTCCCAGAAGAGCAATAAAACGGTGGCTTGGGAAGAGGGCAGTAACATCATATACATACCAGCTTTGGTTTCCACTCCAAAGTACCAGATCTTATTTTGATATTTGCTAAAAGGCAGATTTAATTTGAATTCAAATAAATATGAAGGCAAAGAGACAAATGGGTAATGCTCTGATCACGAATATTTAAAGTTTATTTCATTTATCTAAAAGTAGCAGAATAACTCAGATGAGAGAGTAATTTTTCTGTTTCCACCCACAGAGACACAAATATTTCTTGTGATCCTAATCCCTTTCTCCCTGTCTAATGATATTGGAAGGACTAAATATATGTATCTAGTATGCATCATACGAGTTTTCCTGCTTTAAATGAATTTTCCTTTTTCATCACAAGAAACTATCTTGCAGCCTCACATTTCACACATTCATTGTGACAGTGTCAGAATCAGCAGTAGAGCAACATAATTCTAGTGTCAGACTGTCTGGGTTTGAGGCTTGCTCAACCACTTAATGGCCATGTGACTTTGGACAAGTCACTTAACTTCTTTGTGCCTAAATTTTCCCATCAGTAAAAACTGGGACAGTAATAATATGTACTCCTTAGGGTTGTTGTGAAGATTAAATAAGTCTATATAATAAGCTTAAAAAGAGTTCCTTAAATGTAGCTATTTTAATTACTATAATAAATTAATCACTATAGTTATTGTTATCATCATCATCATTACAATAATGGCTGTATTTGATACATTAGTCATTTCACAGCATCCAACTAACTTTTTAAAACTACACTGCTCAGGGCTGTACATTTTTTTGTCAATACTTTTTCCCCCAAACACTGCCTGAGTGGACACACATGCTGGGAATGAATCAATTGTTGACTGGCAAAAGCCAATCCAATTCTCTTGAAAATTTGAACAAAGAGAAACAAAGACTAAGTAGGTCAGAAGTTATTAGGCACTGAAAGCATTAGGTCAAAAACATCTGGGGCTAGAATAGGTGCAACAACAACCTAAAGCTTCAGCTGAGCTGGAGGTATGGGGAAGTAGAAATTAAGAGCCAAGCAGAGGAAGCCATTCTGTGGAATGCAGGATTGAGCAGCTGTGCAGAAAGAAGCAGAGATGACAGATTGTGCTGTTGCAGAGAGCAAGAGATGGAGAGATGAGCTAGCTGCCTGACAATTTCAAATTCCCCATGAGATGGGGTTCCATGAGACTTCCTTTACCCTTAAAATGCATTCTCCTTTACAAGGCTTAACTTGTGAGGACTTCTTTTCCTTGCAATCATATAATCTCTAAGACACATGATAATATACCTCAATTTGCATTCAAATCCTTTCTGCTTGCTTCCTCTTTAAAAAAAAAAAAAAACTAACCTAAGTTATTTCCAACAAGAGATGTATCTGTTCAAATTGATTTATTTAACTGTACAAAATAAAACAGAACCCTGTTATGATGGAGCTTGTAACTAAAAACCTAGCTATATCACAGGTCAAAGTGTGTCCTGTGAAATGTAACAACTGCACTGAGCCTGGTTTCTCTGCAATACTGGGATACATAAGGCTTGTCCCCAAGACACTGGGGTGGCCAACCACTGTATCAGTAACTCACCTGCAAATACATGAATTTTAGACTTATATAGTTGTAGTTAACAAACAAAAAACAGAAGCACCCACCCATTTTAATTTCCGCATCTCATTTTCACTGGAGCTGTGTACCATATGGTTTTTGAGCTATGGCACATGATGAAGATTTCAGAATACACTCACAATATCTCTTCTTACAGGGTAATAGCTATCTGTGCATGAGTTTTCCCAAACAGGAATTGTCAGCTATCATTTAAACATCAAATCTGGAGAAATGAAAGCAATACATTTCAGAAGAACAATACAAATTGCTCATAAGTCCATGGAGATTTTAGATTTTCATAATAGGTTTTTCTTTTTTTCCTTCTTAGTTTGTTAGTGTGGTATTCCTAAACTTACCCATAGAGCTGAAGTAACGAAAAATGGCTGGCCTGCTCAGACCATTCAAGTGAGCCATCTCTTTGGAATAAATTTCATCCTAACACAAAGTGGCCTCAATTTACTTGCACATTTGTGAATGGAGTAAAGATGTTACTCATTTGGTGTTACCAGCTGCCTCTGAGTTAAGAACACAGGAGAATAGCTGCCTGGGCATGTCCTTTCCTCTCATCTTTCCAGCCCTTGAGCCAGAAGCTCTTTGCATTATTTTCCTTTCTTCAGCTATTAGAGCTGATGGCCCTGACCTTTGGAATAACAGATTAACTTTTCTGGTGTTTTTCTGTTTCTGGATCATCAAAGACCACATTTCAATTGCTCGATAATGCCACCTCAAATATTTTCTTGACCCAGTCACAATACATACAGCTATTTTATTCTCTGCAGTGGGGTGAAAACTTAGCCACTTTAAATAATTATTTTGGAATTTCTATTTGAATATTTGCTGAGGTTTATGGGTTCATTATTGACTTCAAGTCTGTCAGGTAACAACTAACAAAGACAGTTTAAAAGAAGAGTTTATTTCTATCTTTACTCTGCCCATTTCTGGAAGGTAGAAAGTGGGTCACTGTACTAAATGTACCTAAATGATATTAATGATTTCAACAAAACCTTTACGCTTTGGCTTGTTTATAGAGTAGTATAGCTGGGTTACTCTCACTCAGTCCCTCTTAAGAGCCCGTTCTCATGCTGCTATGAAAAATACCTGAGATTGGATAATTTATAAAGAAGTTTAATTGAATCACAGTTCAGCATTCCTGGGGAGTCCTCAGGAATCACGGTTGAAGGCAAAGGGGAAGAAGGCACCTTCTTTACAGGGCAGCAGGAAAGAGAAGTGCTGAGGAAAGAGGGAAATCCCCTCACAAAACCATCAGATCTCATGAGAACTCACTCACTACCATGAGAACAGCATGGGGGTAACTGCGCCCATGATTCAATTACCTCCCACCAGGTCCTTTCCAGGACATGTGGGGATTATGGGAACTACAATTCAAGATAAGATTTGGGTGGGGACACAGCCAAATCATAACACAGTATAAGCTGGTTAGGATACATAGTACAGTTTCAAGGCCAGCACCCATTTAGTCACCTGTTGAGTGCCTGTGTCAACTTCAGGAAAGCAACTTGTTTTAGTGGTTAAACCCAAATGACCACTACTTTTCTATTAGAATTAAGGTGTTAAGAAAACAATATTTCTAGAGACCTTTTCTCCAAAAAATTAAAAAACTCAAAACCAAAATTTTGCATTCTCTCTGCCATATCAGTATTCTCACTCCATTCCTGATCAAATCCACTGGTTTCTCACAAACAACTGGACAATCCAATCTTGACTATCGATAATATATCTTCACTTCTGCACTGGATTTCTGATAAGAAAAAGTTCTATGTTATTTTTCTAAAACTTCTTACTTTTAAATCACAAAATGTTTTGAATGGTGGTTTTGATGTGAAAGCTACACCAAAAATACACAGCAATGAAGTATGACAGTAATAACTTCACCAAACTGGAAGGTCTAAAATGGTGGCAAATAATATTTCAAGAACATTTCATTGCACCAGATTGCTCTCTAGGGGAAAATTTAGTATTTTAAGAGAGTCTTTTCAAAATATGTTAGCAATTATTCTCTGAACCTAGGTGAAAGTGAAATTACCCTACCAAATACAATTGTCAGCAATGCTAAATTGGCCAAGAAAAACTGGGATTCCAGATAGGAAATACTTCGTGAGCCTGAGAAGAACAAAAGGCATGAAAACCTTGCCTCGATAAGTCTAATTTCCTACTGAAAATTTAATTCCATATGGGAAAAATGTTCTTTGAAAAAAAAAATACTTCTTTAATTTTCAAAAATATACTTGTATTAAAAAAGGATGTTTCAGACTTCAGTCACCTCTAAAATATTTACATGTAGGTTTGCTGCTCTATAGATGAGCCACAGAAATTTTTACATTCCCAGAATGCTTGCCTTGGGTACCAGACTTGCTTCTCAGACACTTGACTATTCCCACTGATAAATGTGAGCACTGTGGCTGCCAAGCCATACAAGCCAAAGGTAACTACATCTACAAATGTCAATCTGCTATGGGAAAAAACTGCAGAACACAATCTACAAGTCAGTTTATATAATTGGATCCTAATAATGATAATACTTGCCATTTACTGAGTACCTACTATGTGCCGGGCCATTCATAGATATTTTCTCTAATGTTTACAATGGTGCAAGCTAATTATTATTATCTTAATTTTAGGAATCAAACAAGGGAAGTTCAGAAAGGTTTGGTAAATTGCCCAAAACCACATGGCTAATGAGTAATGCTGGACTTTGATTCATGTATTGTCCATCTGAACTTCTATCATGTGCCAGGTACTATATAATTGGCATGTGGCATTTCATTTAATCCTCACACTAATTCTAGCTGTTAAGAAGACAACTGTTGTGCCTCCCTGCTCAAGTTTGCATAGAAAGGAAAAAAAAAATAGGGGAGGAACAATTCCAAGCCATCCCTCACCACTCCTGCCCAATTGAAGAGGGGATAAAGCTACTTGGCAAGATTGAAAGAAAGGACCAAGCAGGTATGATTTATTCACTTCTGAGTTTTCAGTCACCCTTTTGGAGAATCTGTAAATTCCCAGCCCAGCCATTAGCAAAGTTTTAGGGGAAGGGTTTGCCCTTGTAGGGCAAGACCATGGTTGTGCAGTTCTGTCTGTGACTGTCTGGCTGGGTAAGTTTAATTGAAAGTGGGTGAACAGGAAAGTAGTAGCCATAGTCTTATGTTTAAATTAACTTTATTAATAATGAAACTGACATTTTTATCTCCATTTGCCTGACTCAAAGAGTGTCTCCTAACTCAGAATACACAAAGGGGAATAATTTTCAATCCTAAAGTTCCAAACAGTTGATATTCTCATTACACTCATTGCCTTAATCTGTTCAGGCTGCTATAATAAAATATCATAAACTGGGTAGCTCATAAACAACATACATTTATTTCTTACAGTTCAGTAGGTTGGGAAGTGCAAGATCAAGGTGCCAGCAGATTCAGTGTCTGAAGAGGGCGTCCTTCCCCACAGATAACCATCTTCTCACTGTAACCTCACCTGGTGGAAGAGCTTAGGGAACTCTGAGGTCTTTTTTCAGGATACCAATCCTATTCATGAGGGTTCAGCCCTTATGACCTAATCCCCTTCCAAAGGCTCCACCTCTACATATCATCACCTTGGGGGTTAGGATTTCAACATATGAGTTCAACATATGAGTCCTTTACACTTATTTTCCAGAGGAAGTAAACAAGGCTCATATAATTTAATGTGCCCAAGATCAGTTAACTAGTAAGTGGTAGGGATTAGGATTTCAGTGTAGTTCTGTCTGACTCTAAAGTCTATTCTTTTTCCACATTGCGCTTTGAATGAATTGCCTTCATGGGCCCTACAATTATCATAGATAATCAAAAATTGTAGCCATTCCTCAAATCTGAAGTCATAATGGAGAAGAAAAAGAAATGACAAGCGACAACAATGACTGACAAAATCTAGTTGGTTTTCATTTTCACACATAATCTACAATAAGATTAATGTCAGAGAGGATTCAGGAAAGATAGATGGAGACTTGGGGAGAGGAGGTAGGAATACAAAATGATAGAATTCAAAGCCAAGTGATGTGCCACTCAGTGGAGGCACAATGTTCTATTCTGAAAAGGCCTGCTTCTGCTCTGAGGCAGAGAGAATTGGAATATATTTTGGAAAACTGGCAACATAAGAATCTCATTTTGCTACACATGAACTCTTGGTTAACATACTTATGAATAATAAAGTGACTGAGATTATTTGGCTAGATTGTTCCACCTCCAAATCTCTCTTCTTTCACTTCCCCAAAGAACACTTGGCCCTAACTCTATAGAAGGACACCCAAGATCTCATAATGCAGTTTACACAGTACAGGAATTGAGCAGAGAGGCTGAGAGAAGAATGCCATTTCCACTTAGCATGAGCTACATAGAATAGTGCCCAGTAGTGGCACATAGTAGCATCACTGCTATCCCTAATGGAACTCCCCAGGGAAATAGCTGTGCTCATTCAAGGTAGATAGGCTTATTTCCTCTTTACTAGTCATCAGATCCTGGAGAAGGCACTGCTAATAGAGCTCTGGGCTCTAAATAGAGATTTTTGTATTCTTTCCCATATAATTACAGCCATTTGTGTCTGTATCAATTGCAACAGAAGCAAGGCTAGCTGCAAAGATGCTTGCCTTTGGTTACCGGAGGTGAGATCTGTACAGACTGCCTTTTTCTTTTATTTAATTATTAGGAAGCCCCTAGCAATCTTTTAAAAGGTACTTCTAATGTAGGCCTGGGACCAATAGGGTATTTCACTGATATTATGATGCCTTTAGAGGAAAACAATGAAGCATGAACATACATAATTCTCTTGAGGAATACTTGCTGCCCTTAAGGGCACCTAGAAAGCTACATGCAGAATTAATCTACTTTAGCACTTTCTTTTGTAACAAGTTTGGCTCCAGACAGTGCCTGCATCTGCTGTGCAGTGAGGATGGCAAACTTGACCCACACAGACTTATGTTGCATTTGAGGATTTCATGTTCATAAAAATGCGAACTGACATATAACATCAAAAATGTAAGCTGATGAATATATTCAGTGAGCTTGTTATACTTTAGATTAATAGAACACATACCATACATTTCCTAAAATTTGTAATTTACTTTTTCTGTTCATTTTTCTATATAATGCCTTTATGTGAGACACTGTCATTTGTGCATAAGTCCAGTTCTACAGTTTTGATTCTTTTTGACTTATAAAGGCCCTACTTTAATTAGCCAGCAAACTTATTAAAGGGTCATTCAAAATTGAGTTAAATATCTGTACATATTTGCATACTTGTGTGATTTTTTTGAGGAGGACAGGAGCAAGAAAAATTATGTAGTCAATCAACATTCTTCTCTTTAAGCAAGACTCTAGCAGTAGAAAAATTTGAACGGTCCTCAATAATTGTTATATAGTCACTTTAAACAAATGAATGGTTTTCCTAGAGGCAAGTGCTCCTGTAGTTAAATTGTCTAGTAACTAATTTAACTTATCCCAGGCTGCTGGGTAATAGAATTTCTTAAGCTTCAGAAAAGGGTGTGCTCCCAATGCTGTAGATATAGACAGTAAGATTTGGGGCCAGAATCACTAAAATTTAAACATTTACGTTTGGCAGAGCTTGAGTTGTTTCATCAGCCTGGGAGGTGTCTCAGTAAAGTACACAGATGCCAGAGTTGGAAAGCTCTGGATAATTCTGATCAAAGATGAATTCCTCTTACAATGGTTAAATAACATTACTGTCTTAATTTCTTTCTTTTCATGCATGGGAGCATGAAAAATGAGAACAGCCATTAATTTATGTCATCTAGAAAAAGATTCAAAAAGAGTGCATTAAGTATCTACCATATAATTTCCTTCTTTCATTCTCACTTTCGAAACAACAGCAACCAGAAAAAATGCCCAAGGAAAATTTTAAAGTTAATTAGAAGTCAGAAATATGGGTACTCATTAAAATGCCTTGGAACAGCCCATGTTATCTAATATTACTACTAGATCAAGAAACGTGAGGCATTCGTCAAAGCAGATAATTAACTTATTGAAAGGAATTGTTGTCATTGCTCTGTTCTGCAAATACTCAATATTACATCACTTTTGGGGTTGATACGAAACTAACTCAAGAAAGTTAAAGGGAGTCCGCAAACTTGGTTTCTTTATTAGCCTACAGGATATAGGGAAGAAGTAGCCACTCTTTCCTTTTCGTCCTCTAGATATCAAGCTTCTAGGTATTTTCAGTGACATTAATATCAGTTTCCTTGGGGAAAAGCTGTTGCAAACTACAAAAGAAGAGGCCACTGTACCCTCTGTAACCTAGACTTTTCCAATACAATTTTACTTTAAAGAGGTAGTTTGCAATAAGCAGAGAAAACAAGTAGAAAAACATGGAACATGTTCTTAATTACATCCAATTAAAACCACTACAGTCAAAAGTAAAGTGAATAATTATAATAGATTTAAATTCCTGCAATTTTTGTTATGTTCTAACCCAGTGCTGGGATTATAGGTGTGAGCCACCATGCCTGGCTACATTTTGAAATGATTTTAAATTAAAATATTATTCATGTTTATCAACTCCTTTCCAAAGCCAGTGTAATTAGAGGTAGTAAACAACCTGTAGGAAAACATTTCAAACTTTTATTTAAAAAAAAAAAAGTAAAGTCACTCAGTTTTTGTTGTTGTTGTTGTTGTTTTGAGACGGAATTTCACTGTTTTTTTGCCCAGGATGGAGTGCAGGGGCACTATGTTGGCTTATCGCAATCCCCGCCTCCTGGATTAAAGAGATTCTCCTGTCTCAGCCTCCTGAGTAGCTGGGATTACAGGCACCCTCCAGCATGCCTGGTTAATTTTTGTATTTTTAGTAGAGATGGTGTTTCACTATGTTGTCCAGGCTGGTTTCAAACTCCTGACCTCAGGTGATCTGCCTGCCTCAGCCTCCCAAGGTTATGGGATTATAGTTGTGAGCCACCACACAGGATGTCACTCAGTATTTTAACATAACATATTGCAATTTGCATTCTAAAAGGATCTTTTACCTTATTTCTTTATTCTAGGATAGTGAATGTTGCCTTGATTTGTTTCTCAAGTAAAGTTGCATTTATTTAAGCCAGTAATGTCTTGCACATAACCCTGCCAAATGCAAATTGCTCAGGAACTGCCAAGCCTCTCAACTGGGGCTAGAGATGTTTATCATGAAAGGAGTTCCATGTGTGGCTATTGTATTCACACTGTACTGGAAATGTTGATGCTGACTTCAGAGGTAACAGCAGAGAACACTGGATTCTTACAGATCTAAATACTGGCCAATCCAAACTTTTCAGCAAAATAACTTGTGGCAGAAAACACAAGTTGCCTCCCAAAGGGTAGTTCTCCCTTTCTTCCTTATTAACAGAAACTATATCTCACAGCTTCTCTTGCAGATGGGTATTAATACTTTGTAAACAGAAGTTGTGAAGGGCTTCTGGGAAAATTCTTAAGGAAGCTGACTTGGCTGGGTATAATGTAAAGAATCCTGAAACGAGACTCAGGAGACAAAGGCTTTCATATATATCTGGTCACTAATTTGCTGTGTGAACTTGGAGAGTCACTTTTCCTCTGCACCTCCATTTCTCATATGTAGAGTGAGAGAGTTGAATTACATAATCTCTGAGGTCCTTTCCCAATTTAGAAACCATGCTTTCTCCTTTAATTGCCAGTTACTAAGGAGGTAATGGCAGATGAATGAAATGAGTGTGTGCAATTCACAAGATGAAGTTTTACTATTTCTTGTTTCTTTGCTCTATTGTAAGTTAAAAATCACTCAGCATGTTTTTACATTGTCAGATAGTTTACATTATTTATACTCATTAATTCATTTTAACAGCTTTGAGATATTATTCATAAATGTAAAATTCACACATTTAAAGTGTATAATTCAGTCATTTTTATCATACTCAGAGAGTTGTACATCCACCACTGTAATTTCAGAACATTTTCATCATCCCAAAACGTAATTCCATACTCTTGACAGTCAATTCTCATTCTCCCCTCTTCTCAGCACCTGCCAACCATGAATGTACTTTCTCTATGGATTTGCCTATTCTGGACTTTTTTTTTATTAAATGGAATCATACAATGTGTGATCTTTTGTAATTCATCTCTTCATTATATATTTTCAAGGTTCATTTGTATTGTATAATGAATCAATACATCATAATTTTCCTGGCTAAATAATATTCCATTATTTGCTTATCCATTCATGAGGTGGTAGATATGTGGGTGGTATCTACGTTTTGGGTATTATGAATAATGCTGCTTTGGATGTTTGTGCAAGATTCATTTATTAAAGATATCTGCTATGTGTCAAGTATTTCGCTTGGTGAGTTAGACAGACACAGTTCTTGCCTTCATGAAACTTATAGTCTAATGGGGAAGGAAAACATTACACTAAGAAAACATTCAAATAAGAAACTGGGTCTGAGAGGGGAAGAAGAGAGAGTACAGCTTTCTATGGAACAAAAACAGGTAGACTAAGCTAGCCTGGAGGAAAGGGTTGGTTACAGAAGGCTTCCTGCTTGAAGTAATATTAGAACTGAAATCTGGAATGTAAGAAAGGAAGAGATTGACGGTTTCCAGGTTCATCCATGTCCCTACAAAGGACACAAACTCATCGTTTTTGATGGCTGCATAATATTCCATGGTGTATTGTGGAGAAATAGGAACACTACTTGTTTTTATAAGAAGCTCATATAATTGGTCATTATTGTTGGAACGTGCAGTAAGGGATGTAATTTAGTTAAAAAAATTTCACCTAACCATTCCTCCATTTTTTATTGTTTCAATCTAATTGTTTAAATTATAGATTTTGTTTCTCTTTCTCCCTATTTTCCCCTTTTTCTATTTCAAGGAAATCGCCAGACTTTTCAGAATCTCTCACTATGGGGATATTGGCCATCTCAAAAGCAAATGATCTTGATTTAATTAGTAGTTGCTAAATTTTAGACTCCAAGCATAATAAATGGCATACATTAGTTTGATAAAGGGTGAACAGACAAGGTTGCGCAGGGAAGTTAATGACCTTTAAGATCAGTATAAGCTGAGAGTGTGTCTTTTTTTGACTTGGAAGGGGAGAGAGCTTTTCTTGTCTTTCTACCAGGCAGCACCCAAGCAGGTAACCGGTCCTAGCATCTGGACCTCACATTTCCCAGAATCATCAAAGTTTCTTTTGCCCCATTAATCACCCCAAAGCAGAATATTCCAAGAATCTGATGGAAACTTTTAAACTGGGACAATATATTTCTCAGTGAGACGTGAATCAAAGACATTCCACAAAAAAAAATTGTGGGACGTGATTAAAGAATCATAACTATGCTTTAGTGATGTGTGTAAAATCTTAATATTGTTATAATCTTTAAGCAGAAAGCCTCCATCATGACCAGGATTGAATTTCCAATCAGCTCAGTAAAATGTGGTGTTGAAATTAAATAAAACTAGATTTAAATATATTTTAAAATAACTTTTTCTTCATTCATACCTAGGTTTGTGGCTATAAAAACCATTCTTATTATTTCAGCAAATATACCCTTTATATATATAGCTAATCGTATATTTTTTTTCTCTGAGTGAAAAGGGTTTTGTTTTTTTCCCTGACACTAAATTACTTATAAGCATCACAAACTTCTAGGGCATGTCAACAACATAAAGCTCTAATTAACTAACTGGCCCAGGACCAGTTATAGGGATAGAGATTAATAAATCCAAGGATGAATTAATCATTTATGAAAGCTGAGTCTGAATTAGCATCAAGTAGTGATTCAAAGCTCCAATTATAAGCATTATGTGAAGTTATAATGTCTGACACTTGAAGGTCATATGAAAAACAGTCTTCAAAAAATGGTGATAATTTTACATATATTCATATGAGATTAGAAAGACTGCATATTTCTTCTATAGAGGTCTAAAGTTTGAAGGATAGTGGAGATTGTTGTGTATTCAACAGCTTAGACTGCTTCTTATTATTTGTGACTATTTCCTGCTTCATTACTTTCTTCAGAAAGAGGTAATAAATGCAAAATCTTCTGTCAAAACGCAAGGCTTATTCTTCCATTACTCACACCTGCTTTCAGCATAAATGTCATGCACTATGTAATGTGAATTTTTCAACAGAACAGAAGGGAAACTTTTTTCTAATTGAAAGAAAATGTGCCTACCTGCATTTCTTCCTTCTCAAGGCTACTCATCCTCTCTTTTTTTGTGATTTTTAGCATGAGGCTTTTTGTAAAATGCAGTTCATATATGCATGATAGCATATCAACTAATTATAAGAAAATAGTGGAAGGTTTGAAAAATGGCGTATCAAAACCTTGCTACCCAGCAATGTAATTTTATTTAGAAACTTCCCACATATCCTACATAGGCACTATGGCAGCGTCTTCCTGTCTGTTCCAAAGCACTTGTACCTCCACCATAAATTCAATAATGGACTATAAAGAATTCCTCCAAAACAACCATTGTGTAACCGTTTGCACATCTCTATGAGAAATGTGTCTTTAAGGAGGAAATTGGAATTCAATATTTAAGACATTTGAAAGAAGAAAGTCAATAAAGTGATAAAGACGAGATGGATGTTAAGACAAAAGCAATGACCCTGTGTCTTAGCGGGTTGAGCTCGTGAGTGTTGCATAACAGCTTCCTGAGGAGGGCTTTTAAAAGGTTATTATTGTATTCTACTGCGAGTATTGAGAAACTATTTTTTTCACTGCAAGTTTTTAACTCTTTTTTTTTTAAATTTTGTATGCCTGTTTCTTCCATTTCTCAACAGTGAAATAATACAGCATGATGTGATTGCTCTTACTCAGCATTTCTCTGTCT
>CAUYQU010016644.1:0-10386 GCA_963574635.1 Cheracebus regulus | reverse complement strand
TCATTTCAACCCTGGTGAATCTGACGATTATGTGCCTTGGGGTTGCTCTTCTTGAGGAATATCTTTGTGGTGTTCTCTGTATTTCCTGGACTTGAATATTGGCCTGCCTTGGTAGGTTGGGGAAGTTTTCCTGGATAATATCCTGAAGAGTATTTTCCAGCTTGAATTCATTCTCTTTGTCACATTCAGGTACACCTATCAAACATAGATTAGGTCTTTTCACATAGTCCCATATTTCTTGGAGACTGTTCATTCCTTTTTACTCTTTTTTCTGTCATCTTGCCTTCTCGTTTTATTTCATTGAGTTGATCTTCAACCTCTAATATCCTTTCTTCTGCTTGGTCAATTTGGCTGTTGAAACTTGTGCATGCTTCATGAATTTCTCATATCGTGTTTTTCAGCTCCATCAATTCACTTATATTCTTCTCTAAGTTGTCCTTTCTCATTAACATTTCATTAAATCTTCTTTCAAGGTTCTTAGTTTCTTTGCATTAGGTTAGAACATGTTCTTTTAGCTCACAGAAGTTTCTCATTATCCACCTTCTGAAGCCTGATTCTGTGAGTTCATCACACTCATCCTCCATCAAGCCTTGTTCTCTTGCTGTTGAGGAGCTGTGATCCCCTGTAGGTGGAGAGGCATTCTGATTTCGGGTGTTCTCAGCCTTTTTGCACTGGTTTCTTCCAATTTTTGTGGATTCATCCACGTGTCATCTTTGCTGACTTTCAGGTTGGGTCTCTGAGTGGATGTCCGGCTTGTTGGTGATGAAGTTTTTTCTGTTTCTTAGTTTTCCTTCAGGGGGCGCCCCTTCCCCACAGAACTGGGCCTTCCCAGGTTCAGCTGCATTTGGTCTCAGTCCTCAGTGCTTCGAATTGCTGTTCTCCTTGTGGGGATGGGACCAGCCGAGCCCGACTAAAAAGGACACCCAGTCCCGTATACTCCACACCAAGAAGTGCTGCACCGGCCAAAAGAGTCGTGCTTGTGACCCATGTGGCTTCTTCGCTGGGAATCTCCCAGTCTGTGGGCATCAAAAATTTGTCTGCAATTGCGGCGTCCACTCACTCTCTGCGCTTTCACTGGGCGCTGCTGCTATGTGACCATCTTGGATCTCTCTCTGCCCAGTGATGAAGTTTTTTTGTTTCTTAGTTTTCCTTTGGTGGACGCACCTTTCCCACAGAGCTGGACCTTCCCAGGTTCACTCTGCTTGCTGTGCAACTCTCAGTCCTCGGTGCTTCCAATTGCTGTTTTCCTTGTGGGGATGGGACCAGCCAAGCCTGTCTGTCCCGTATACTCCACTCCGGGAAGCGCTGCACTGGGCCACTGGCAAAACAGCCACGCCGGCCAGAAGAGTTGTGCTGGCGACACATGTGGCTCCCCTGCCGGGAATCTCCCAGTCTGTGGGCAACAAAAATTCATCGGAAAGTGCGGCGTCCACTCATTCTCTGCGCTTTCACTGGGAGCTACATTCCTGAGCTGTTGCTAATCAGCCATCTTGGATCTCTCCGCTTTTTAGTGCACTTTCTGTGCTATTGTTCTTTATTACTTTCCAAGTCAGGGTTAAAATATCACACTTTTCTTTTTTTTTGAAGAATCCTTCCAATTTTTAAATGGAACACAAGTGTCCTTTTAAGATAATAACACCTTATCATGAGCATAATTTTAGAAAGTGATGCACAGATTGGGAGCACTTCTGCTGGACCACCTGATGTCTTTTGTGCACCCAACAGTCTTTTAGATGGGAGCCAAAGTCTCCTCTACATTTCAGCAAAGAAACTGTGAAGTGTATATCCCAGAATCCCCTTCCCTGAGTAATCCCAGGTTTGAGTTTGGCCATGAAAGAAACTTGGAAGAAAATAATTATTCTCTGGAAATGGTTGCAGCCAGATGTGTGGTCAGAGGCAAGCACTTGAGAACCACCAGTTTAGTGGTTTCATTCTGATTTTGTTCATAAGACCTTTCTAGAGACACCAGAGAACTGCAGCAGCTTCCAGAAAAGACCTTTAACCAACCACTTCAGTGCTTTAGGCTATGGTGACTTCTTTAAACTTCAGAGGCAAGACCCCTAAATTTTGGTAGAAACTTTTCTATCTCTACTCTCCTGTTTTCTGATGGATGTATAAATCCCTGCTTCTTTTTTTTTCTATATATATATATATATATATATATATATATATATATATTTTGAGACAGAATCTTGCTCTTGTCACCCAGGCTGGAGTACAGTGGCACTATCTCAGCTCATTGCAACCTCCGCCTCCCAGGTTCAAGCAATTCTCCTGCCTCAGCCTTCTGAGTAGCTGGGACTACAGGTGCTGCCACCACACCTGGCTCATTTTTGTATTTTTAGTAGAGAGGGGGTTTTACCATGTTGGCCAGGCTGGTCTTGAACTCCTGACTACAAGTGATCCTCCCACTTTAGCCTCCCAAAGTGCTGAGATTACAGGTGTAAGCCACCCTAAATCCCTAATTCTTTATTACATTTATCTTTAAGATCCATGATGCACAGAGTGGCTTCTGTTTTCCTGATGAACCACAGCTGACTCAATACTAATGGTGTCAGTGAGACAGTCAGAAATATTTATGTAGTTACCTATTCAAATATTGGAATAACTACTTATAATTCATGAAATGTACTCAATTTCAGGAAGCCAATGTTTAGAGGATTTTTTCTATATCCTCTTCCAATTTGCCCAAAGGTGTCAGCATTACTGAAGTCACAAAGACCTTGGCTAGTGTATGTAAATTGAACTTTGAAAAAAATTAGCTAATATAATATGCTACAGATGGTATGCCAAACTCAGATAAACTAATAATATTGAATTAGCAAGCTTTCTCATTGGAAATATACCTCTTGAACATTGGTAGCACATAAAGACTAAGTTGAAATTAAAGGACAAAAACCAAAAGAAGCAAAATGATATTAAAAAAAGAAAAAGGCTGCTGGGCATGGTGGCTCATTCCTATAATCCCAGCACTTTGGTAAGCCATGGCCAGAGGATGACTTGAGCACAGGAGTTCAAGACCAGCCTGGGAAACAGTGGGATCCCGTCTATACAAAAAATAAAAAAATTAGGCAGGGATGGTGGCACACCTCTGTGGTCCCAGCTCCTCAGAAGGCTGAAGTAGAAGGATTGCTCGAGCCTAGGAGATTGAGGTTGTAGTGAGCAGTTATTGTGTCACTGCACTCCATGAGACCCTGTCTCAAAAATAAAAAAAAAGAAAGAAAGAAAAGAAAACAGCTCAACAGCTTCCTGCTTTCTAGATCAGGATATATAAACAAATACTCTCATATCTCTATCTCTATTCACTCCAAATATGCATTCATTCAGCTTCAACCTGAAGGGATATTTATCTTTGAACACTGTGTACCGTAGTCTCTTCTTATTTGTGGGGAAGTGGTCCACAACCTCCAGTGAATTCTTGAAACTGTGGATATTAGCAAACCCTATATATGCAATGTCTTTTTCTAAACATACATAATGGTGATAAAGTTTAATTTATAAATTAGGCATGTTAAGACATTAACAAAAATAATAATAAAGTAGAACAATTATAATACTATACTGTAATAAAAGTTATGTGAATGTGATTTGTCTCTCCCTCTCAAAATACCTTACTGTACTGTACTCACCTATTACCAGACTCTGGTTGACCACGAGTAATTGAAACCATAAAAAGCAAAACCCTGGGTATAAGGGGAGAACTTGTTCTCCAATAGATAGATTTATGCTAGAGACCAGAATGCTATGCATTTTGAGCTCCTACAGGACCAGGAGATAGCCTAGTTTATTTTCTTTGCACAGAAACTTGAACAATACAAATTTAAGTACTGAAAATGATTCCCTGAATTGATTTTGGAGGTCAGATACTGACTTTTCTGCTCTATGCATATCTGGCTTCTAGTCCATTTGTGACATGGAAGGTCAAGTAGACAAACCTGAAGACCAGTTAAATCTAAGTTAAATATCCTCTCACCTAAGGCAAAGATAGTTAGAAGAGCAATAGAGCTGCTCATTCAGGGACTGATCTTTTAGATCTTTTTTGAATAAGTAGTAAGTTTTAAAACTTAAAACTTACTTAAAAGATTGTAAAGAATCACACAGTTCATTTAAATGTCAATCAATCAAGTACATAGGCACTTCCTATGTACCTAGCATTGTAAAAGTTGCCTATTATATGTCACTGTCAATACATAATAATATTTTTGGCCCTTATATGGAATAAAATATATCATTTTTTCTAAAAGACAGTCAAAATTTATAATTTGATACTTAGTGAAATTCTAATAAATATCAGGTCATTATGAATTCTTGAATAAGTTTGGCCTAATCTAGCATGAGCAAGAACAAGTTCAATATCACACATCATTCCTTTTTATAAAAATATGTGATCTTATTTTCAAGGATGTTCTGGGAGATACCACAGTCTCAAAAAGCAGATGACATATTGTAGCCAAAATGCCACCAACCTGAAAACAGAAGAGACCTTTGTGAGGTCAGAATTCAGTTGTTTGTTCAATTTTTCAAGCAAAAAATCATTTAGTTCTGAAAAGCGACCAGGGAGAAATTTCTTGAAAAGTAGTCTGGAAAGAGACTGCAATTTCCCCAAGTTCTTGGTCAGCATAGGGGGCCAGTTACCAAGATCTTCAGACTCCTAAACCTCTGGAAATCAATGTTTTCTAATAAAACCTGGGATTCATAAGCCTCAAATTAACAAATTGCATCTGACTTAAACTGGGTGGGCCTGACTATAAATGATTCTATTACTCCATCTTTTTGTTCTTCCAGTGACTCACTACCAAAGACTTAATGATGAAAGATGAAACAAAAGGCCAGGTGTGGTGGCTCATGTCTGAAATTCCAGCACATTTTGAGGCTGAGGTGGGTGGATTGCATGAACTCGAGAGTTGGAGTCCATCCTGGACAACATGGTGAGATCCTGTGTCTATAAATAATACAAAAATAGGACAGATGTGGTGGTATTTTCCGGTGGTCCCAGCTATTGGGGAGGCTGAGGTGGGAGGATAGCTTGAGCCTGGGAGGTCAAGATTGCAGTGAGCCATGATCACACCACTGCACTCCAGCCTGGGTGACAGAGGGAGACCTAATCTCTTAAAAAAAAAAAAAAGACAAAACAGAAGTTACCAAAATTTGTGTTTTTCTTTGCTTACTCATGGTGTAGTTTTAAGCAAATTGAAGAAGAGGGAGAAACTTATAAAAGAAACAGGACATTTTATTAAAGGAATATTTTAAGAAGCATTATTCAAGTGGCTTTAGCTAATTAATTACTTAATTGTTTTGCTGATTTGAATGGATAAATTAGGAAAAATAAATATTGAAAATGGAATTTGAGTGGCCTTCCATTTATAAAAATCCAACTTTGTCCCACTTAAAATAATTTATTTGTTGCATAAGGTTATGTTATTGCTGGCTGATATGATTACTAGTGGGCATATATTGCATACGGTGTTGCATCTCTGCACCGGGTTTGTTGATAAATACATGTCGCTGATAACATAACAGCTAAATCTCAGAACACAGACAAGTCTGAGCGTATCTGTTACTGAAACTGAATAAAAAAATTCAAAATTCATGTTCTTTTAAAACATCATCTTGAAAACATAAAGATCACTGCATATCCAGGATGAATACATTTAAGAAAAGTATCAGGATGGTGGCATATTTAGATGTATTGCTGTGATGTTTGACTGTGGTATTTTATGATGTGGCAGATTAGTCAATGTGTTCATGGTCAAATGATTCAGAGCAGATTTAAAACCAAATTTTAATATTGACTTTTAGCATACATATCATAAAGTGAATAAAGTACACTATTCTTAAGTGTCAGCTCAATGATGTTTTTACACATATATCCAAATAAGTACTACTTAGATATAGATGTAATACATTTTCAGCAGCTAGAAATTTCCTTCATGCCCCTCCTCAGTCAAAACCCAGACACTTCAAGGAAACTAAGAGTCTAGATTCTGTTATTATCAATTAGTTTTGCCTATTTTTGAACTTCATTCAAGTGGAATTATACAGTATGTATTCTTTATTACCTGGCTTCTTTCACTAAACATAAAGTCTGAAAGTTTGAGCCATATGATTGCAGGCAGTATTCATTTGTTCTTTTTTTCCCTCTTTTTCTTTTTTCTATTTTTTTTTTAATTATACTTTAAGTTCTGGGGTACATGTGCAGAATGTGCAGGTTTGTTACATAGGTATACAGGTGCCTTGTGATTTGCTGCATCCATCACCCTGTCATCTACATTAGGTATTTCTCCTAATGCTGTTCCTCCCCTATCCCCCCACCCCCAAGCAGGCTCTGGTGTGTGATGTTCCCCTCCTTGTGTCCATGTGTCCTCATTGTTCAACAAACATTTACGAGTAAGAAAATGTGGTGTTTGGTTTTCTGTTCTTGTGTCAGTTTGCTGAGAATGATGGTTTCCAGGTTCATCCATGTCCCTAAAAAGGACATGAACTCATCCTTTTTTATGGCTGCATAGTATCCCATGGTGTATATGTGCCACATTTTCTTTATCCAGTCTATCATTGATGGGCATTTGCGTTGGCTCCAAGTCTTTGCTATTGTGAATAGTGTTGCAGTAAACATACGTGTGCATGTGTCTTTATAACAGAATTATTTATAATCCTTTGGGTATATACCCAGTAATGGAATTGCTGGGTCAAATGGTATTTCTATTTCTAGATCCTTGAGGAATTGCCACACTGTTTTCCACAATGGTTGAACTAACTTACATTCACACAAAAGTGTAAAAGTGTTCCTTTTTCTCCACATCCTCTCAAGCATCTGTTGTCTCCTGATTTTTTAATGATAACCATTCTAACTGGCATGAGATGGTATCTCAGTGTTGTTTTGATTTGCATTTCTCTAATGACCAGTGATGATGATCATTTTTTCATATGTTTGTTGGCTGCATAAATGTCTTCTTTTGAAAAGTGTCTGTTCATATCCTTCACCCACTTTTTGGTGGGATTTTTTTTTCTTATAAATTTGTTTAAGTTCTTTGTAGATTCTGGATACCAGCCCTTTGTCAGATAGGTAGCTTGCAAAAATTGTTTCCCATACTGTCGGTTGCCGGTTCACTCTTGTGATAGTTTCTTTTGCTGTGCCGAAGCTCTGGAGTTTAATTAGATTCCATACGTTAATTTTGGCTTTTGTTGCCATTGCTTTTGGTGTTTTAGTCATGAAGTCCTTGCCCATGCCTATGTCCTGAATGATATTGCCTAGGTTTTCTTCTAGAGTTTTTATGGTGTTAGTTCTTATTTTTAAATCTTTAATCCATCTGGAGTTAATTTTTGTATAAGGTGTAAGGAAGGGATCCAGTTTCTGCTTTCTACATATGGCTAGCCAGTTTTCCCAACATTATTTGTTAAGTAGGGAATCCTTTCCCTTCAGTTGTTCTTTTTTTCCTCCTGTGTAGTACAGAGGCTTCTTGACTTATAATGGGGTATATCTTGATAAACCTGTTGTAAGTTGATAATATAGTTAGTCAAATGTATTTAATACACCTAACCTACTAAGCATCATAGCTTAGGCTCACCTACCTTAGACATATTCAGAGAACTTAAATTAGCCTATACTTGGGCTAAAAAATCTAACACTACTTGATAATAAACTGTTGAATATCTTGTGTAATTTAGTGGACACTGTACTGAAAGTGAAAAACAGAATGGTTGTATGGGTACTTGAAGTATGGTCTCCATATCATCTTAAAGTTCAAAAATCATAAGTCATTCAAACCATTGCTAAGTCAGGAACCATGTGTATCCCATTGTATGAATTTTCACTTTATATGTCCATTGTCCTAAGGATGAGTATTTCAGTTGTTTCTAGTTGGGATAGTGATATGATTTGATTCTGTGTCCTCATCCAAATCTTATCTCGAGTTGTAATTCCCAAGTGTCACAGGAGGGGATCCTATAATGCCCACGTGTTGAGGGAAGGAAGTGATTGGATCATGGGGGCAGTTTGTTTCCCCCATGCTGTTCTCATAATAGTGAGTTATTTCTCATGAGATCTAATGGTTTTTTAAGTGTTTGGAAGTTCCTCCTTCATCCATCTCTCTTGCCTGCTACCATGTAAGATATACCTACTTCTTCTGAAAGGAGTTAGCTTGCTTTAGGTAGATAACAAGAGAAGGGTTCCGGAGAGCCCCTGGCCTGTTGATCACTGCCTCGGTCCCCACATAACATAAAAAGCAGCCTGGGAGAAAATTCAAGTTGCAGACACTGATAAAGGAACTAGCACAGGGTGTTGTGCCTGGAGATATGCCCACAGCTGCACAGATAGAAAAAACTTCTGGCCCCTTTAGATAAAAACTTGCACAAACCTCCAGCTCACTCAGATAAGGGAATAAGGCCTGGCATAGAAATGCCTTTGTCCTGTATATAGTCAGTGGGCTTCCAGGAAAAGTTTGTTCTCCTTTTGTGGGCATGGGCATGGTGGGCTCTGGTGGGTTCCAGTGGACACTCTACTTTCCTTTATTAGGATTGTAAGTCCAGCTCATATGAATCATTACTTCAGCCTCTGATTTGTCCTGGGCCAAGGTCCCAGGACAAGCTTTCACTTCAGCTTCTAATAGGTCCTTGGCGAATCTGAACAGCCTCTGTGAATCATCACTTCAGTTCCTGGTTGATCCTTGGCCAACCTGAGTCTCACATTCACCAAGACAGCTCTCAGACTAAGCACATTCCTTTCCTTTCCCAGTCCATAAAAATCCTGGGCCCCAGACTCATAGTGGATATTCCTGTTTGGGACCCCTTCTCTTCTGGCAGAGAGCTTTCTTTTTTCAGTTATGAACTTTTGCTCTAACTTCGTCTTCCTCTCCATGCTCCTTAAACATCTTGGAGGTAGGACAAAGAACTAGGGGTGTTATCTCAGACAATGAAAGACTGTTACACTTCTGCCATAATTGTAAGTTTCCTGAGGCCTCCTGAAACATGCAGAACTGTGAGTCAATGAAACCTCTTTTCTTTGTAAATTATCCAGTCTCAGGGAAGTTCTTTATAGTAGTGTGAGAATGGACTAATACAGAGATACTAGTAGTAAAGCTGCTATGAACATTCTTGTACACATTATTTGTTGAAATCAGAGAATATTTTAGCTTTCAGTAATGCTTATTTAGGTGTGATGTTTATAATTATTCCTCTTTCATAAATAATCCCAGGGGACCTGGTAGATTGTCAGCCATGTGGCATCCTTCAGACCAGGGTTCTTCTAGTCCTACAGCTGTACTTAGATTATCAAGAAGATCAATTGTCCAATTCCAGAAAGAATAATTCACGATATATTCTGGGATCTAGTGGGCACATGGAATAGTACAATGACACCAGTGGATGGTGGACTCCTGGCCATGATTTGTTCAATATCTCAAAGTGATGGAGAGACACTGACACTGATGACATCACTTGAGCTTCATGCCATGACTGAAGCTATGCTTAAAGCTAAATATACTCCTGGAATTTGCAGTTTTCTAAGCCAGTAAATTTAGATGATTATTACTGATGTACAATTATTATGTATACCATCACTCTTGGATAAAGGAACTGGTAGCAACTCCCAGGTTCATGATTTATTCATTGTGACTTTGAGCAATTTGCTTAGCCTATACTATGCACAATTGTAATTTAGGAGCATAAGATGATAATAGTCTATTTGGATTTAAAATGTACTTTGTGTATGGTGCACTGCTATGTGTTGGTTAATATTTTTTAGCATCACACTGTTTTATTTTTCATCTTCCTTTTCTTAAAGATTGACATTTCAAATAGAAACCTTAAGTAACATTGATAACTATTTTCAATGTGTCTTCTACCAGATATTTTCTTTATTAATGTAGTTGGTTTATATATTTAGATAATCAAGATTTTAAAAATCTCTCAAGGCTTATTATAAACTATAAATAAAGTAGGAAAGGGACTCATCTACTAGTTCATTGCAAAAAGGTGCTAAGTCTTCTGCATAACTTATTGTTCTTATTGTTCTTGCTTGTCTGTTTGGCTTTGCAAACAAATGAGAGTTCCTCTATTAATTATGCTCTTAATGTTAAATGTTATTTTGAGTACTGGACAGATGTTCTCTGAGAAATGGTTAAAAACCAGTGTCCCTATAGAGGTACAAGGTAATTCTGACCCAGTAAGGTAAATGATGATAATGACTGATATTTTTCATAATTAAACCAGGAATTAAAAGATGAAGCTTTGGGGAGAGAGATCCAAAATGGCCGATTAGCAACAGCCCAGGAATGTAGCTCCCAGTGAAAGCGCAGAGAACGAGTGAACGCTGCACTTTCCGACGAATTTTTGTTGCCCACAGACCGGGAGATTCCCGGCAGAGGAGCCACACGGGTCGCCAGCGCGACT
>CAUYQU010016643.1:0-42047 GCA_963574635.1 Cheracebus regulus | reverse complement strand
TAAAATCTCTTCCTCTTTCTCTTTCATTTTTTCTTTCTTTTGCTGTTTCTTTCTTTCTCCTTTTCTCTCTTTTTCTAAAATCTCTTCCTCTTCCTTTCTCTCTTTCATCCTTTTTATTCTAAAAAAAAAAAAAAAAAAAGTTCTAACTGAACAATCTTGCCTGTGAAATGGGTGCCAGATTTTGTCTTGCTGCTGTCAACTGTCTTGATTCTTGATCAGTTACATTAGCTTCACCCATAGCTGTAATGGGTTTGAGATGACTGTTTAGAAGCTGCAAATATTGAGGTCTTGGAACACAAGCACACATTAAAGTCAGCCACAGTAAAACAGGATTTAAGGTAACATGCCTCCCTCGGCTGGCTTCCTGCAGAGAATGAAGGCCAAAAAAAAAAAAAAAAAATTATCATCACCTCTGCATGTGGGCCCTTAGCCATGGGAGGGAAAGAAGAGTCCGAGTCTTAAGACCTGGAGTGCAACAAAACGTAGAGTTTGGCTATCAGAGACTACCGTTGTGAGAATGGCAGGCACTACAAAACATGAGTGTAGCCTCAATTCAGGCCATGAAATTGCTTTTGTTTTGCAAATCTTGTCTCGATAAAGAGTACTATGCAAGAGGTCCATTGCTTATGTTGTATAAAGGGTTAGCTAGACATTCACTTTGGGGGAAAATGTGTTTTAGTTGTTCCAAAGCCTCTTCCGGCTTCTTTACGGCTGTGTTCTGATATAACCTTAGTGCCATCCAAGGCAATAAATGGCAAGGGAGTTGGGGTAAGCCCAGTGATTTTCCACAGCATCTTTCATTCTAAGTATGCCGGATTTTAAAAAATGAGACTCCATAAACCACATCATCACAGAATCCTGTTGCCATCTCTGGGGGGTTTTGGAGTTCCAAATGCTTGCCTTCTTGGATGGTGCATTGATGTGGCCCTGGGGACTGGCTAGAGTGACTAAAACCAGTCCTGGCACTGGATCACCTTGTGGCTGAGGTGAAATGGGGATCTTGTTTTCAAGAGGTTGGAGGAGAAGAACTCAGAGGAAAGGACCCGAGAGGAGACCACTCACCCTTTGGAGCTTAGGAGAGATTGACTTTTGACCCTCTCAATCTTCAGCCCTTAGAAGCTCCTTGCTGGTCACACATGTTCACATCCATCTTGGCAGCCTGAACCCCCAACGTCCTTGGAAATTCCTAGAAGTGTAAAAACCAAATCAGCCCCAGGATGTTGGCAGGATTTGGTGTGTTACTAAAAATGGGCCCTGGTGGATGAAGACTTAAGCATTTTAAGTGAAAAAAGAAAATAAAACATATGTAATTATTAGTGACTCCAGTGACTTCAGTTGTTCTGAAATGGTTCATTACCAAAGACTGAAACAGGGTCACAGGAACACTGCTTCCCAGTGAGAGAGAAGCATATCTCTCTGCAGCCCCTATTCCTCCCCAAGTCTCAGCCAAGAGTGACACTGGGGAATACACCAGAAAACTATTCGTGGGGGTTTGGATTTACAAGCTTCATAACTGTTCTCTTAACATACAACCCACCTTTGCAGTGATTCACAGCCACAGCCTCCTAGTTAACTTTGGGTCCTTTCCCAAACACTGAATAATGGGATGGGGATAGAAGAGAGTTTCTTTTCCAAAGTGCAGAGGCGGGAGGCTGGATGACTGCTCCAGGAGCTGGTCTAACGCCAGCCCCTGGCTGATACCTGCTCTGGGGAAGCGTGCGGAGGCTACAGCCTGGATGGAGCTGGGATGTGAGGGAACAGTTTTCTGTGACAGCCTCCCTTATTCATGGCTGTCCTTCTCTCAGCCAAAACTGTATTTCCTGGTACCTCTCTCGGGGTTGCAAACGAGGAGCAGTTGGATCGTTTGATTAGCTTTTTCCCAGAACAGGGAGCCTCCCATCTCTGTTTACTTCCCAGTGAGTGAAGGAGGAGGCTCAAGAATGGGGCGCCTTCTGGGGCTGCTCCTGAAACAGAAACCGCCTCAGAGTCAGCCCTGGTTTTGTTAAATATGTCACATTTCCCACATCAGCTTGACACCTGCTGACCCTTTCTAGCCTCCCTACTCCTGGGGAAAATACTTCCGGGTGGTCCCACTCCAGCTCTCCTCACTGAGAAAGGAAACTTTCCTTGCTCCTCATTGATCACCTGTTTGGATTTTTGCTTTTGTTTTTAATTGTGGTAAAAATGCATAACATAAAATTTACCATCTTAACTATTTTTAAACATAGTTCAGTAGTGTGAATTATATTCGTATTGTTGCACGTTGGACCTCTAGAACTTTTTCATCTTGCAAAACTGAAACTCTGTATTCTTTGAACAACTGCCCATTTCCCTGTCCCTGCAGCCTTTGACAATCATCATTCGACTTTCTATTTCCATGAGTTTCACTACCTTAAATACCCATATAAATGGAATCACACAGGATTTGTCTTCTGGTGATTGGCCAGTTTCCCTTAGTATAATGTCCTCAAGGTTCATCATGTTGTAACATGTGACAGGATTTCTTTTGTTCCTAAGACTGAAAACCATTCCATTGTGTGTGTGTACCACATTTGGTTCACTCACTCATCTGTTGATGGAGATTTAGGTTGTTTCCACCTGCTGGCTATTGTGAATGATCCTGAAATGAACATGGATGTGCAGACTTCTCTTTGAGATCCTGCTTCTGATTCTTTAGGGTATATACCGGAAGTGGGATTGCTGGATCATAGGGTCATTCTACTTTTAATATTTTGAGGAATCCCCATGCTGTTTTCCATAGGAGCTGCACAATTTTATATTGTCTGGGGGTAATTTTGAAGTACTGCGGCATAAACTTCAGGCCTTAGGCTTGCACTCTTGGATTCATTTTTGATATTCCTACATTCTTTCCACAAAACCCACCCACAACAATTAGTTGTAGAATGTAACCTTTCTCCAAGGTCAATCCCACAGAGCAGGGAACAAACAGCAGGCCTTGCCCCAGTCCCATGTGGAAATAAAACATGGACTTTTTACTTCTAATCTGATGCTACACTGCGTCCTTACCGTAACAGGCAAACACAAGCACTCAGCTCAAACACTCTCCATCCACACGTGGGCCTCTCTGGAATCTCTAGCATGTCCCTCCATGTGGGGCAAGGTTTCACGGCTCTTTAGTCAGCGTCATTTTCCTGGAAATCGTTAGGGCTCCCATCCTCATGCCTATATTAAAGGCAGACCGGCATCTCTGGCTCTCTTTCCTGTGGTGGCAATGGCTCGTTAAATGCAGCTTGGTCACTTCTGTGAGCCAGCCTGGCAGTGGAGGAGGGACAGCGGTTTGCTGGCTGCCCACCCAGGCTGAAGAGCTCTGATCTTTTACAGAGGAGCCCATCTCTTTGATGCTACAGAAGAAGGAGTCAAGACTTGCAGGGCAATTGTAGGACTGGTTTCTTTTTCCTAACTGGCTCTGGATGACATGGTTTTCTGGTCTAGGAGCTTATACCTTTGATGAGATGTGTGTCTCTTCTGCTCCCTCTGGCCCCAACTCAGATGCCCCTTTAGCCAACTCTAACACACACACACACACACGCACCAAACAAAGGTTCTTGTCCACTCCAGCCTATGGTTTGCTTTCCAATCCTTCATGCGATTCCCAGCTTCTGACTTGGAATTTGGGCCTCCAAAAAGGAAACAAGAGGTACAATTCCTTAGGATTAGCTACCAATTTTTTTCATTCTATTTTGTGCTCACCTTATCTACCAAAGTCACTGCTGGCTTTATATGCAAGCAGAGAAGTTTTCAGAGCAATTAGACATGCCACAAAATAGCTCCTTTCCAATTTGCATTGGAGCAAAAAGCCAACATTAGATAATCATTTCTTAGGCTTTGAATGGCCCTTTCTAGCTTTTTTAAAAATGCAAATATACCTACTAGGAGCAACAAATTGCCACTAACCCCTCACTGTAATTTAGTTTGTCAGATAGCTTCCCTCTGGGGCAAATGGGTAGGGAAATGTGAAGGCTTGAACAGGAGAAAAACACAGAAAGTGGAGTTGGGGGAAACATGAACAAATTCCATTTATTTCCCAATTTTTCCTAAGATCAGCTCTGTATATGTTTCGGCTAGAATTTCATGAATCTTTGTATTTCAGCTCTTGTCTATTTTAGGAAAAATTGAGTGAGCAAGTTAGCCAAATCATTCTTGACATCTTGATTTTACAGGCTGGTACCATGTTATGAAATATTGTATGGGAAGGAGGCATCCATGAATGTTTATTGTTTGTCTCTTGTCCTAATTAAGTCCATGTGGAGCCCAGGGGACTTCAAAGGATGGAGGCCATTGTGGACTTTTTTTTTTTTTCTTTTTGGGGGGATATTTTTCCTTTAAAGTGTTGATCTAATTAGAGAAGGAACAAATCAATATTTGGATTTGAAAGTTACAGAGGGGAAATTGTTTGGCCCATAAACTATTGAGAGAATATATGAGCTCTAACATCATCAAGAAGATAGTTCCTGGTATTAGTTCAGATGCTTTTGGATGAAAGAAATAGAAATGAATCTGATCTAGCTTAAGCAAAATGTGGGGATGGTATAAGGATAAGTGGTATCTTACACAGCCCAAGAGCAGGAATAGCCTGTCAGAAACCCAGGATCGAACTCAGCCTCTAGTTTCTGCTGCTCTCAGAACATCTGCTTCTCTTTTTCTCTCTCTCTGCAGACCAGCTTTCTCTGGTTCTCTGGTCACATTGCAGAATGTGGCTGCCCAAGACTCTCAGATCAACATATTATCTTCCCAACCACATGAAGATTAACTAGCTATTAATTAGTCTTAATTCTTGGGAGAAGGAACCTGAATCAGGGTCTACAGTAGCCTAAGGAACTATGGACAAAGGGCCAATATCACATTCTACAAATGTGGCTGCTGGGGGTTTACCATGGACATCAGAGATACTTTCTCAGAGAAGATCATGGTCCACATGCTGAGCTTTCAAAAGAAAACTAGCCATAGTTTTCTGTGTTTACTGTTTGTACCCTGAATGTCCCCAGGTCTTGTCAGCTATGGGCACAAATAGTCATGTCATGCTTGTAAACACCAGTATAATAGGGGACCTAAAACTATAGGCACATGCCACCAGCCCTGGCCTTTTTTTTTTTTTTTTCAGAGGCAGGGTTTTCCCACGTTACCCAAGCTGATCTTGAACTCCTAGGCTCAAGCAATCCTCCTGCCTTGGCCTCCCAAAGTGCTAAGATTACAGGCATGAGCCACAGTGCCCAGCCAGACCAAGACTTTTCTTTAGTGTTCCTCCAAGCTCATGAATGGTGCACTCCAGTACCAGATAACTCAGTTCCCCACCAAGTATTATGTTTTTGCCACTGTTCTGCTGGGCACCAACCACAAACAACAAGCCGAGTTTGATCCTTCACTAAGGATGGCCACATATATCTAGCTTATGCCTGTTGTCCTGATATAATTGTTCATAGCACCCCCTTTTATTCTCAGAAAAGAACAAGTTAGACAGTGGCCCCAGGCAAGGAGGTTTTTGTGAATCCTCTGTTAGAGAAGCTTCCAAACAGCACCGTTTGTGCTCTCAACATTTTATAGAGGGGCAGAGAAACCCAATTTTAAATTTAGAAACCTAAATTAACCAAAGGAGGACTGTTTATTGATTGACATAACCAAACTAGGGAAAAGGCAGTAGGTAAAGCACCTCAGCGGCCACCAGATTCAGAATCTCAAATGTTAGAGAACTCACACCTTCTCTGTCCATTTGTGTGTGTGTCTCTGTTTCTATGTGTAAATTTATTCCCTTCGCCTTGTCCCTGTGAGGCTAGAAGTTTGGACATTAACACCAGCCCTGCACCTACGTCCTCAAAGCTTCAGAACCACAAAACTCAGAGAGCTCTTACCGGGAATATCTTAGGGAAGAGAGTATTGACTCTGGTTGGGTCATATGCCCATCACTGGACCATTCACTGTGTCCAAAGCGTGAGGAACTATGGTTGGCAGCCCCATCAGAATCCTACTAAAAAGAGGACAGTGCTGTTCCAGGCAAACAAAACAACAAATGCCCACCACATAGAGCTCTTTCAGTGTTTAACCATTAGCCAGTTTTCCCCAGAACTGAGACCTGAGTCCAGTAGGGGAACATCATAAAATAAAAGCAGTGGGTGTCCTAGCATTCCTCCCTTTCTACAACTAGGATTTTTCTGACTGAGGCAAACTCTTCTTGATCCTTGATCCCTTCACTCATCCAGGAGGGTCCACAGTTCTTATGCATGTTGGCTTGGTTAGGCCGCCCTAGCTGTTCACTGGATCCCCAGCAGTGGACATAGCTTAGTCACAGGTCTAAAGATATCATTATATATATTAGCAAAACCAAACAGGATTAGGGAAACATGAACATTACGTCCCAGCCCAACCCTGAGTAAGTTCTTGAAATTAAACCATATGACTTCTTAAACCTACAGTTTGCATTCTGAAGATAATCCAGTGGGATTCATACTCAGGGTAAGAAACCCTCCCTCGTGTGTGGTGGTGGTGGTGGTGGTGGTGGTGTGTGTGTGTGTGTGTGTTTATAAACCAGGACTCAAATGGTACATTTATTGGCTTCAGGCCCAAATATTATTCACAGAAGAGAAAAGCTGATTTCTGCTCTGATATAAACTTGAACATTTTTCTGTTCATGGAAAATTCTATTTTTTTTAGTACTGTTAATTAACCAAAAGACTTTTAAAAAATTGTAGCAGTGCTTTGAAGCTCTCCATGAAGTTGAGCTATTTCAGGCCTGTTCAAGAATAGGTTGCATGCTCATGTGGGTTTCCATATCTGCAGTGGATCTTCCATATCTGCAGTAGTGTTTTTGGTTGACATTTAAGATCTTTTCAAGCTCAAGGTTCTGTTTCATGAGTACTTAGATGAAGCCAATTTACTTTGTATGTGAAACCCACCTAGTTTAAAATTCCTTTCATCTCCTCTCAGATATATTTGAGAAAATCATTACAAATGAAGAGACCAATGTGAAGCTTAAAATACATTTAAAAAAATGTACTTGAAAAAGAGATTATGTTTTGGACAGCTAAACCAGGAGGTGAATCTTTGAGCATCCAGGAGTGTTTAGAGGTGACAGCATTGTAGGTTCGTTATGTTTGGAAAACAGTGGCCTGGACTATTTGTACACAGGTGGGGATATCCCCATACTGGGGAGTGAGCACTCATCCTCAAAGCCATTCGCATGTTCTGCACCTTTCTGAACCCTTCCCAGTGCCAAGTCCAAAATGAGTCATGAGACTGACTGCACGCACCATATGGTAAATCTGAGAATCATCCCTCTACTGAAGGACGCACACCAGGGCATGACTTGTTTAAGGCTACACAACTTCTGCTGAAAGATGATTTTGCCACAGCTTTTAAACATATGACGCAAGATTTGTGCTGTGAAAAGTCCCCACTTTAAGTATTTTTGTTCAGAGGGATAAAAGAAAAGAAAACAAACACATAAGTCCTAACACAGGGCCTGTTTATAGCAATGGATCAGGCAGATCTCACTCCCCTTACTACATCCCTGACTGCTTCTAACTGCATTAATTAGCTTAAAGGGGCTCCAGGGCTACTTGGTAATGAAAACAGTCATACCTTCTGCAATTAATTATATAGAACAGTTACTTAGCTTCCATTTTTCTGCACCCCTCATGGTACTCACTTTCCACTTTTTGTTTTCATTTTTAGAAAATAAATTGCTATGAAACTTACAAGTATTGAATTTGAGAATGCTTCTAGAAAATCATTTGAATATTTTTAAAACCAAAGATTTCTATACTTTTGCTAACTTTTTAAAGAGGAGACCAAGTCTGAGAGAGACAGAAACCCAACTTTAATTATATCTGTGGTGCCTGGGAGACATCCCCAGCTTAGATGAGTAAATGTGAAAAGGGAAAACAATCATAGACAATTAGCTGGGTCTTGGCTTAATGTCAGCAATGTATCCAATGTGAACCTCAAGCCCTCCCCACTCTGTGGGCACCAGTCTCCCTCCCTCCCTTCCGCCACAGTTCCAGTTAGCAAAGGAGAGAGGGCCTCAGATTCATATTGTTTCTCTGGAATTAGGCTTGACAGTCTTTTCCAGTGACTTCTTAAAAGTCTGTCCCTTCTTCTGGTCATCATTGTATTCTGTCCCCAGCCCCCTCCCGACACACACCTCCCCCCTCACCACAACCCCATGCCTTGTTAAGTCATTTTGCTGGAAAACTGCTTGGCACCAAGTACCTCTTCTTTCAATTACACCAGCTTTTCAAGGTCTCACTGGCCCACACAGAATGCCACTGGCCGAGTGTAAATGCCAGGGATATATATTTATTTTACAACACTCTGCATTTCTACTGCAAATGGAAACCCTCCCCAAGTCCATCACATGTGGTGAAAACCACCATCTGGCTGGATGGTGGACTCATGGTGCTCTCAGGATGACCTTGCAGGGACTTGGCCATGGCACAGGGGAGAGCCTGATTGGCCAGTTGTTTCATTGCCGGATCACTGAGGGCCAATCAGGATTTGCAGTTCAGCCACGTGCCTTCTGAGGTGCTTTGAGCAAGATGGCCGCCTCCTGGCGGGAAGTTTCCCTTCAAAAGTTCCCATCTTTGCCCTATAGCGGGACATTTTGCCACCACCTCTTTGTGTGTTGGGAAGATGACATCCTTTCTTTTCATCCTCCTTCTCTGATTGGTGAGTTTGGGATGGAGAAGTGGACACGTGCGGTTCAACCCCTTCCATTCTCCCCAAGAAGCAAGATTTCTTAGTCTCTGGAAGTTTCCTGCGACTGGACTTTATCTTGGCAAAAGCAGAGCCTGCAGTTTGGTTGGGAAATGTTAAATAGGGCTGTGTGAGAAATCTTAGGTGCAGGCTGGGGCTTTTCATCTAGCTTTATCAGCAATAGAGCAGATATTCTTGGCCCCAGCTCAGAGCCCCAGCCTCCCTTGTCTACCTGTCAACTGCTTTGGGACTTGGAGCAGAAAAGCAGGAAAGTAATTAACCATCACCTTCTAACTCCAGCACTGCCCTCAGGAATGAAGAGAGAAGCCAGGAAACTCCTGCGGGAATTCCTGAGAAGACAACAGTGGTATAAAATATAATGAAGTGATGTGGGAAAAAACTGATAAACCAGCATGGAGATTGGGGATGAAACTCATAAGGATGCAGGAAAGCTGAATATCATGTTTTCCTCCTAGGAAATTCCTCTCAACATGTGAAACAGGAAGACTGGGAGTTTCTCCTGGAGTTATTTGAAGAGTGGCACTTTACAGAATTAGTTTCATGAAGCTTGTGAAAGGGAATCATCTGTCAGTGCACCATCAAGTCATTATTAGAGTTTTCTTAGAATACTACCCAGGGGCTGGTAGAAATCGATTTACACAAGTGTTCTTGTGGCACTTGAAGCAGAATTAAGAATTTAGTTAAAACCTTTCAGATACAGGAGATTAGACCTGCAGAAGAGGTAAGAGAATTTGGTGGAAGGGAGAGACACAGAGAACACTTAGTAATTTTAAGAGCTCACCCAAGGCCAGTAGTTTCCCATCCGTTAGAATCACCTAAGGAATTGCTAAGCAATTCTAACATTTGGGTTCCTTCCCACATCATTCAAACCAGACACTCTGGTGAGGGGCCAAGGAGTCAGTACTGTTAAAACCTGCCCAGGTGATTCTGTCTGGTGTGCAGCTGGGACTGAAAAACAATGTCCTAGGCTAAGGAAGCCCTGGTTATCTGTACTTTGCCTTTGGGCGCAGCCAGCGACAGGGGATGGTGATGATGATGCTGGTGAAGTGGGGAATTTACATACTGTTTCTTCCCTAATGACTCTAAAGCTCTGCTACTTGAAGGATGGTCCTTGGACTAACTGCATCATCACTTGGGACCTTGTTCAAAAATGCAGAATCTGGGGCCCCATCCTAGACCCAGACCTATTGAATCAGAACTATAGTGGGGAAATGTTTCTTGAGCTTTAATGTGCATAGGAAACACCTGGGATCTTGTTAAAATGCAGATTCTGTTTCAGTAGGTCTGGGGTGCAGTCCAAGATCCTGCATTTATAACAATCTCCCAGGTGATTCCAGTGCTTCCAATCCATGGACCATACTTTGAGCAGCAAGGCAGCCGAGGACTTGGAGCAACCACAAATAGAAGTTGCTCAAAGAGCAGTGCTTCAGCTTTGGACTGGTCTGTAGGAACGGTGCTGAAAATGTTGCATGGTGCATCTTCAGAGACATAAGACAGTGAAGATTTTATAAGCGTGGCTGCCATTCTCCGGGCAGCCAATAGTAATTACCACCATCAGGAGATGCTGTTGCTGGGAACTTCCAGGAACTGCCAATTGGAGCTGGCACCAAAGGAAACTGCAATGGGAGAATCGCGTTAACAAGACTGCTTAGCAAGTTGGAACCCTCTCTTTATTCCATCCCAAGTTACACTCGAGAATGAGGGAATTGGCTGTTCTTAATCACTTGCTATCTGGGGGAGAGAGCCAGTCTTTCCATATCCTTCACACTGAAATTAGAAAATAATTTTTCATCAAGATTCCTCATGGGGCTTATGTATTCCTTTACTACACAGATATTTTTGAGTACATATTTTGACTTAGATTTGAATGTCTAGAAACTGAGTGAGGCTCCAGCCAGCAGTAGAAACCTAGAATTGCAATTCAACCCTCACTGGAGAGGACCCTGTGGCTTGAGAGAAGGTTATAGTGGGATAGTGTCCATAAACATCTTAGCCATTATATAAACCCTGGGCCTAACATCAATTGATGTCAATTTCAGAAATAAGACCATATATGATTCATTTGGAATCAGGTGCTGGAAAAGCCAATGCGATTACTGGAAGGAATCTGAAACCACTGAGCTACCCTAGGATAGAGGCTAAGTACACATATTTTGCAATGAAATAGCTGCCATAGAAGATATTGTCTGACTATACTGGGGGTTTAGAACTATAACCAATTTGAGAATTTGGGAATGGTTTGCTTCTGGGCAGGGGATGTAAGTGGGAGCTTGAACCAGGGGCTGTATTCCTTCTCCCCGCACAGAAAGGCTCTGCGTGTGTCGTTTAGGATGTCCTTTCCCATCCTACCCTTTAAACCAGTGCACTCAGAAGAGGTATTGCTGGATTCCAGAGATCTCAAACACCCTGCAGACAATGTTTCTTGTGACTTGCATAAGACCTAGGGCTTTCTATTTGAAGAGCTACACTCACCTGTTGTGAAGGCAGGAAGACATCTCAGTCAAAATATACTCTAGTGACCCAGAAGCAGGGGAATGTTGAACAAAAAAATTGCTGATCAGGAGTTCTGAAATCTCAGCAGACCTAGGAACACAATAGGAGCTCATTAGCAATAGTGACCAGGAACCCTAAGGGGAAGCTATTATAATCCTCGCCCCAACCCCGACCCCACTCTGCAAAGGTAGGTTAGAGTCCACAACTCACCAATGATAAATGACTCCAGTGAAGTTACAGGGTAGTAGCTACAAGTGGAGAAGAACAAAGTTTTTCTGAATTCTAGTACCAGGGAAATTAGAAATGGTTAAGAACCAGAGAAACTGCAGAAGAAAAAGACCTGTCATTATAGTTGGGGGTGTGTGTGCAAAAGGAACTATGTAATCATCTCGATTTGAGGGGCCTCCATGTGTGGGCACACACAACAGGCCGTGAGACGTTACAAAGGAGATGGAAGACCGAGTCCCTCTGGTCGAAGGAGTGTGCGATATAACTGGAAATAGGACAGATATAATGGAAATACACAATAGCATAAGTAACATAAGCACAAAATATATGCCTAAGTGATGACAGCTGTATAAGGAGCCAGGTGGCATGGGGGCGAGAAGGAGGCTCGGGGAGGTAATTGGAAAAGTGTGTGGGTAGAAAGGAAATTAATAGAAAGCAGCAGGATTTGCATCTACCTGCGGAAAGGCACTTGTTGCCGAGGCAGGTTTAAGTAAGTTCCCCGAGGCCAAGATAGAGCCTTCATAAGGGCTCTGAGGTTCTAGGACTAGAGAAATTTGAGTGTGAAATTTCCTTCCTGGAACATTCAGATTGGAAAGGGAGGAGGAGAAATAAGAGAAAGCTCCTGTGTGATATACAAGAAGAAAGGAAAAGAAAGACAAGTAAAAGGAATGCTCTGAAACCACCTGGATATTGGAGCACAACGGTGACAACAACTGAGTGAGGAGAGTCCGTTTTCTCACCTCCCCTCTCCCCCTTTCCGGAGCATCTTATTTTCCATTTTGGATTATTCTTGGTAAGTTTCCATTCCTGTTGAATGTGCTTCCTATCTAGTAGCAACTGATGCTACCTCTCTTAGCTTCCAACTTAATAAAGAGGCATTTTTAATATAGCTGCTGGATCCAAATTGAAGGGAGGAATAATCCAGCAAAATATCCACAAGCTAGCTGTACTTCCTTTTGTAACATAAGGCACCTCAGCCCTGTTCACTCACCTGAGATGGGGTGGAAGATCTCATACATTGTTCCCTGCTTTCCTTTTCTGCTTTGTTCAGAGACACAAGATGTAAGTACCTTGCTGAGCATGGAACTCCAGTTCCTTTAATAGGTGTGGGCTCCCTCCTCTACTTCAACATATGCTTATTCAGGTAGAGCCCAGATGGGGACTAACAGTGGTAGAGCCTTGCTGATTTAGGTTCCTCACAAAAAGCACTGGCAGTATGTTTGTGGGGGATGTGAATTTTTAATGTATTTGATTGGTTTAGCATGTCAGAGATCAAGGCCTTGGAAGTAGGACAAAAAATGTAGACATCTTTCCAGCAGAGCCAATGTAATGCTTGCCTGCTAGTCACCAGAAGTGCTATGTACTGTGTACACCTGTCTCATAGACCTAAGGTAATGGAAACTGCAATCCAGTGGACCATGGACCCGCTTGAGTTCTGGGCACCGTCTGTGCCAGCATAATCTGCTGAATCAGTATCTCTCAGGAGGGGGCCAGAAATCAATCTGACTCGTTCCCCAGATAATTCTGATACCTTTAGAACTACGACTTAGAGAGTCTGTGTAATAATAGAAATGACTTACTGGAAGGATAAATTTTTAGAAAATAGTTAAATAACTTTTAGAAAATAGCATCCTCAATAATACACGGCCTTAATGACACAGGAACAGAAAGCCATAGGTGGGAACATTGTGAAGTGGAGGGCTAAGAATACAACAACCACACCACATGATACGACATAAAATGAAAATGTTGAGAAGAAAGGGAACTGGGAGTGGTAAAATAGGACTGCAAGGAAACAGTATTTGCAGTAGCACAATTTAAATCTGCATCAGAGGCATAAACAGCAGAACTAACAGGGTAGAATTTAAATCAGTAATGTGGAGGATATGCCTAGAAATTGTTCCAGAAGACAGTGAAAAGCAGGGGAAAAGAAATATGTTAAAATGAGTAAAGAAACGGTGGGTAAGAAAGTATTCAAAGGAAACAGGCAATCAAGAACTGCAAATTTCTTTTATTTTTAGAAAAAAACCCCCAAACCCTAGAGTAGTTAGTTAATTGCTTCTCAGCCTTTGGGCTAAGATTAAGTGTAGAAACTAGAGTAGTTACAACAGAAGCGATAATCATGATGAAAAAAAGACAACTTTTCAAGGAAGAAAAAAGTTCCTGGATTCACGGATGAAAAAGGCTCCTTGGTTCAGCCAAGGAATATTCTGAAAAAAAAAAAAAATTCTAGCAAAATCTTGAATTATAAAGATAAGTGAATAAATCTACATGCATCTAGCCAGAAAAATATAACCACAAATGAACAAAAATCAGACAGACTTTCCACTTGTTTCTGCAACTGTAAATGCCAGAAAAATAATGGTGCTGTGTTTATAAGATTTTGAAGGGGAAATGTATAAATTAAAAATATTATACTGTTTTTCATCTGTTAAGGCAACCAGACATACATTTCTAGATAAATATTTCCAAAATATACCTCCTATGTATTTCATCTTGAAAAAATTATTTGGGGATGTACTTTGGCTGACTAATTGATGAATCAAAATTGAGATCCCAAGAAGAAAGAAGTAAATCCTAGCATAAAAGACTGGCAGGGAGAATTGAATATGGCAAAGCAAAGAGTTAAATCTATGTAATTGTAAATGAGTTGAAGCCTGTTGGCCAATTCCACTCTATACAATATTGTCTTCAGGTGCATGGGCTCTGGTATACCAAATAATGCAGATTAGTCCTCCCTAAACTGTAAGCTATGAGAGAGTAAGGGTCATGCCATCTTCTTCACCACTTTGTCTCCAGTCTTGTGGTGATGCTTAGTAAACATTTATTGGACTCTCTACATGAGTATTTCTTCATTCTTTTAAACCTTTCTCAGCAGACAGGCCTTATGAATTCTCTAATAACATTCTGGCTGGGATATGGAAGATTTTGGCCAATAAAATGAGGGAAGAGAAATATTATAAAACTTTCAGAGAAGAGAACAAACTCTTCCACTGAGCCAAGTCATCAATGCCCTCTTTTCTTCATCAGGAAAAATGCAGTATTTCTAAGAGACCCAAAAGGTCATGTGCCTGTTTTTTTTTATAGGCACCAAGTAGTAGTAAGTTCTAGTTCCATTCCTCTGAAGATAGAGGTGGGAAGAGTCCAGCCTGTCTTTAAATAGGACAACTGTCAAGCCTCTGGCTGTTTCTCAGCTTCTGACGGGCCTTGAGGCATGGGGGAAGTGTAGAGGGTGTGTCCTGAGCCCAGAGTGGTCCAGGGAATGGTATACTCCTTTCCTACAGACTCTAAGATTCCATTCCTCAACTACCTATTAACAGGTTCAAGGTCATAAATTCTTGGCATTTTCTGGAAAACAAAGGCCTGTATCCTGGAGGAAGTGAGGTGGATAGGTGTAAGTGATGTTACGTGTGGAATGGTTTTCACCATATTTTTCAGCGCAATGTCCTTATGTATGGTCTTCATACTGAGTTGCAGCCCAAGCCTAGAAGCCAGGGAAGAGAAAAGATATGTGTATGTGTAGAAGGGATGGAGCAAGAAAGAACAGTCATGTGTGTACCTTTCCCCCAGTGCACTAAAGGAAATGCATTCAGAGAGTAGAGGAGAAATATGTACAGCCAGGTCCAGGCTGGGAGCAGGTTCAGGGAGTCTCACTTAAAGGCAGGTAAGTGATAGTTGCCTTCTATACCTGATTTCACTTGGTCGGAACAAGCAGTCTCACAGAAGCAACTCTACTCCATTAATAAACTTACAGGGGTTTATCAAGCATGTGTCAAATGTGGGACATTTCCATACTGGTAACTAAGGGCAAAGATGCAATTTCTTGTTTTAAGTGGTTTTATCTAATAAGATATAAGAGTGGCCATCTCTACCTTACTCGGTTAAAAGAATGACTTCTTATTTTTGAAGATTTGATCTAGATATCGTCTCTTTGTAGTTGCTCCTGACCGCCAGTCCCTCTGTTGAGCCCTATCAGACAGTCGTAGGGATGTAGGTAGAAGAATGTATCAGACCTTAGGAGGCCTTGGAGTTAGGCATGGAGGCTTGTGTGAAAAGTTTATTAGAAGGTTTTCACTTTGAAGTTGAGAAATTCAGGCCAGTGAGCAAAGGTATGAGAGATGCACCCGGGTTTTGTTCCTGGGGACTCAAAGCCAAGGGCAGCAGATGAAGTGACAGAACTGGCTCAGAAATCTGAGCAGCAGCAGCAGCTTGAAGGCACTTAGAGAAGTGGGAAAGTGGGACTCAACTGAGGAACCAAGGGGTCCCCCTGCACACAGAGACTCTCTCAGTAACCGCTACAGTCCATCCTTTGAAAACAACACAAATTTAATGTCTTTATAGTAAAGCTCTAAGATTCAGCCTAGACGGCGAAGTTTGATATTGAGGATGAATGCCACTTAGTGCGGTGGTTCTTAATCCTGGAGGTGTATTAGAATAATCTGAGACATTAAAAAAATATGTCAATCCCTGGGCCTACCCCAAACTCAATATTTCATATCTCTGGGCATGCAGACTGGGTGTCGGTATATTTTTAAAACACTCCCCGGCAGACTCTAATCTCCAAAACTCTACTGGAAGGGAATTTGGAGGCAAGTAGGGGGCCTTGCTGCAAAATGTGGTCTGTACATTAGCATCTCAGGGAGGCTTGATAGAAATACGGCCTCTCAGGCCCCATGCCAGACCTACTGGGTTAGAATCTGCATCTTAACAACGTCCTCAGAGCATTTGTAGTTACTTTGAGTATCGCGATAGAAGAATACTATGCAAGGTTTCAGCAATGACTTGTTAAAATACCCCCAATCAGAGAGCTAAAATTGATTTTAGTCACTGAATTCAGAGATCCCAGTGTCCCCCCAGGAATCAGGCAGAACAGTAAGAGTTAGGCAGACCTGCCACCCCAGCAGATCACGTGGTCCTCAAAGACTCTAAACAAAGGGGGAGAAGGCAGAGAATAATGAATACCGAGGGGGACAGCACACAGCCCCACTAGAGAGGGAATGTGACTTCGCTCCAGCTTTGATTCTGCCGGGGTAACAACTTGACTCCAGCTGTCATTTCTCTGTGAAATTTCCTGTTCTCTAAATGTTGGCAACTAATTCATGTTTTAAAAGTTGTTTTGTTTTGTTTTGTTTTGTTTTGTTTTGTTTTTTAAATAGGTGGGATGGTTAATTTTAGGTGTCATCTAGCTCCATTAAGGAATACCTAGGTGATATGATTTGGATTTGTCTCCAATGTTCGGGGAGGGACCTAGTGGGAGGTGATTGGTTCATGGGGTGGACTTCCCCCTTGCTGTTCTCATTAGAGTGAGTTTGTTCTCACGAGATCTGGTTGTTTTAAAGTGTGTAGCACCTTCTCCTTTTCTCTCTTACTCCTGCTCTGGCCGTGTAAGACGTGTTTGCTTTGCCTTTTGCCATGACTGAAAGTTTTGTGAGACCTCCAGCCATGCTTTCTGTACAGCTTGCAGAGCTGTGAGTCAATGAAACCTCTTTTCTTTATAAATTACCCAGTTTCAGGTACTTCTTTATAGCAGTGTAAGAATAGACTAACGTACCAACTAGGTCACTGGTAAAGTATTATTTCAGGGTGTGTTTGTGAGGGTATTTCTGGAGGAGACTGGCATTTGAATGAGTGGACTGAGTAAGGAAGAGCCAACCTCACTCCATGTGGGTAGGCACCATTCAATTCTTCGAGGGCCAGGATAGAACAAAAAGGCAGAGAAAAGGTGAATTCATGCTGTCTGCTGGAGGTGGGCCATCCATCTTCTCTAGCCCTTGGACATCAGAACTCCAGGTTCTTGGGCCTTCAAACTCTGGGACTTATACCAGTGACCTCCTAGGATCTCAGGCCTTCAGACTTGGCCTGAAAGTTATACCATCAGCTTTGGTTCTCAGACCTTTGGATTCAGACTGAATTATACTACCAACTTTCCCTGGTTCTCCAGCTTGCACATGGCCTAGGATGGGACTTCTCCACCTCTATAATCTCATGAGCCAATTCCCATAATAATTTTCTCTTCTATATCTATAGATACTGACATATCTATATCTATATCTGATTGGTTCTGTATCTCTGGAGAACCCTAATACAAAGGACAAATTACAACACACTATAGGACAGATTATACCCATGGAATACCATGAATCGAGTCTAGTTTTCTCATCCTCCACTTTCAGGAGAGTGACTCCAGTTTAAGCATCATTTAAGATTTCCACTTTTGTTTTGTTTTAGGTAATAGAGAGCTGCTGTCTCACAGAACTCTAGAGTCACTGCAGGTGGAAGTGACTCTGAGGGGTGCTCAGGAGGGGTTTCTCTGGAAAGGCAATGAAGCAATTGAGATTCAATATCCAGATGTGTTAAGTGTTTTTTAAGCTCTGTGTCATCTACCAGAGGGGCAGACCAAACCTTTTCAATTGACATTTCCTTCAACACCAGGCTTGTTTTGGGAGTCTGGGCCAGGTGACAATGATGGCACTAAGAGCTTGTTTTCCCAGTTGGAGTCAAAACATTTGCTGAGCAACCCCATAAATTGGCTAGACAAAAGTAAATAGGAAGGAGAGACATGGGAAAGGTGAGGTTCCACACAGCCCTGTGTGAAACGAAAGTTGGAGGGAAGCACCCTGCAAAGAAAAAGACAGCAGAGATACAAGACGCAGGGATGGCTGGGCTAGCCAATTAGCATTCCGCGTTCATTCATCCCTCAACAGCTCATTGTCATGTACCTACCATATGCCAGGCACAGCTCTGGATACTAAAGATACAACAGTGAACACGACTGACCAAGTTCCTGCCCTCGTGGAGCTCACACCATTTTTCATATGAGCGTCCTACATCTATGAATCTTTATTTCTTTGAAACAAGGTCGCACTCTGGCCTAGGCTAGAGTGCAGTGGCATGATCAGGGCTCATTGTAGCCTTGACCTCCCTGAGCGCAGGCAATACTTTCACCTAAGCCTACCAAGTAGCTGGGACTGTAGGCACGCACTACTACGCCCTGCAAGTTTTTGTATTTTTTGTAGAGATGGGGTCTCTCCATGTTGCTCAGGCTGGTCTCGAACTCCTGGGCTCAAGTCATACACCTACCTTGGTCTCCCAAAGTGCTAGGATGACAGGCCACTGTGTCCTGCCCGTTTCTGAATCTTAAATATCTTGGCCTCCCATCTGAGTATTGCAGCCAACATCCTATTTTTAAGCCATATTGCTTCAATATATTTACATCTCATATCATTTTTACATTAACTATCCTGGACCTAAGAGATCTTGAGAGATTTTGCTCTTTTCAGAAGCAAAGACCCTGATACCATGATGTCATCATCAAGCTTCACAGTCCTGTGTGGTGGGGATAATAGCTACTGTGATTGGTATTTGGTTAAAGTTGTAAACCCAGGAAAGTTGGAATATATCAAGGAATTTCTTGTCTTCTTCACCTTAAATGGAATTGTTGGGTGTTTCATTCCAAATTTTTACCCTCTATGATTTTGATATTTAACTTAGAATAGAAGTGGTCGTCTTCAGCCTTTGAACTTTCTCTTGGTTGGCGGTCTCATTTCATAATATCTCAGTTAAAACACATTTTTATGATAGGTAGTAACTTTGTCCTAATTATATAAGCACTTTAGCCAGTTAGAAAGGGCAATCACAGTTCCCTTAAGAGTGAGTGTAATTATAGGTTTGTGTGATATAATCTTTGTTCAGTTCATTTTTTTTTAATCGAGAAAGAATATGAAGAGCAATAGTGGTTTGTGACTGACTAGAAGCCTCAGTAAATTTCCATTCTTTGCATCTGTAGAGGTAAATTTCTCTAAACAGTGCTATTAATCATCATTGCATGAGTTAATGTCTGCATCCATACAGGCAGCAGTAAGTTACTTAAATGATTTTCCCACTGGGCATTAATAATAGATGGGGTTATTTTTTTTCCAGGAATTCACTTTATTTTTCCGTTTAGTATTTCTAGTTTGTTCAAATTACTTTTAACCATAGTGACAATGACAAAATTCTACCCCTTCTGCTTTATATAAGGTACCCACAAAGCCTCAAAATGTCTACTAAATAAGGGTTCATGGTGTCTGCACATTGCTTCTTATAGGGTTTGAGATGCTGAGATTGTTTGAATTCATTTTTTACATGTTACCATTGCCTTACAAGGAAAATTGGTGCAACACCTTTGATTGCATGTTCCACTCCTGACCCTGTGCTTTCTTATGCACAGTATTGCTCATTCCCTCCTAGAATGCTGCCCTCTCCCTTTCAGCCCCTTACCAAGCTTGTTTCTTGCCTTCCTTGAGGGCTTTCTTATATAGATATTATTCCGAAGAAATACTATCTGTGCTTTTCTGGAGAGCAGAGACTTGAACCCAACTCACAGCGTAGAACAAGGCAGACACTGCTGGCCTTGTCTGCTGACAAGAACCACAGACCTAGAGTTTGAAACAAGAGGTATGTACCCTCTGGGCACTGGTCAAATAAGGAGGACAGCTAAGAGACTACCTTCTGTCTCTCTGCTGGTGGCAAACTAGCCATACTGATTGGGCAGCCAGAAGCCCAAACCATCTGGACAGTCTTGGACTCCCAGACTGATTGGATCTAGGTCTCATAACAAAGAGTATCCCCAGGCAAAGTCAGGAGGCTGACTGTGGATTCCTAGGAGCAGACTATCCTCTGTCTCCTTGGTATGCTGCTTGGCACAGTGCCTGGCACATCAAGATCCCTCAGTGGACATTTGCCGAAATTTTAACTAGGTAAGATTGTTTTCCATGACTCCTTGTCACCCCACACAGCCCTTGGGACTGCCAGGCATCTGTCCCTCCATACCATAAGAAAGCAGGCCTCAGTCACCATCACTTTGGAGTTTAATAGGTCACCTCTTTCTTCTTGGAGCTTTTTTTTTTTGTTATTTCTGAAGAGGAAGACAAATGTTTAAGTAAAGAGGAATATATATATATATATATATTTTGAGACAGTGTGTCACTCCATTGCCCAGGCTGGAGTGCAGTGGCACGATCTCAGCTCACTGCAACCTCCACCTCCTGGGTTCAAGTGATTCTCCCGCCTCAGCCTCCCGAGCAGCTGGGACCACAGGTGGCCGCCACCACTGGCAGATTTTTGTATTTTTAGTAGAGAGGGATTGGTTTCACCATGTTGGCTAGGCTGGTCTCAAACTCATGACCTCAAGTGGTCCACCCACCTCAGCCTCCCAAAGTACTGGGACTATAGGCATGAGCTGCTGTGCCTGGCCTTGGAATATTATTTTTTAAATAAGGAGACAAATAGCCGTAGTGACCAGTTGAACTCTCTCTGTGTCTTTCCTTGCAGGAAATGTTCCTGGTGTGGTAGATACCTTCGGTTGCATTGTGTATGCAACAGCCATTTCCCCAGGTTTTTTATGTTAGTGGAATTCTGATACATTCACATGTGACTGTGTTTTAGGAAATCTGGGCCCATACTCAGGACCAAAAGGGAATTAGTCTTGATTAGTCTGAGTTGATCATGGTGACTGCATTCTCCTTGCTGACAATTGGCTTAGAAAAGGAGTTAGGAACAATTATGACTAATAAGACACAAAGGTAAGGTTTTTGAAAAGGGTTGGGGGAGGCCTGGGAAAGTTTTCTTGTTGACAAATGTCAGTCTCACTATGGACTTCACAGTTCGTTGTGTAAGGATGCTGTGGTTAAGGTTGTTGCTACTATTTTTTGACCATAAGGAATCAAGCTAAGGGACCAAAGCCAACCCTAAGTATTGCAGGGCAGAATTATGAGAAGAATCTGGTCCTCGATGATGTTGTTAAGCCCCTAAATTTACCAACCCTAGGCCTAAGGTACCTCAGACTGCTCCTCCTTTGAGAAAATGATACTCTTTATTCTTAAAGCAAGTTTTGGTTAAGTCTGTTACAGACAGCCAAAAAAATAAAAAAGAGGAAGCCAACTCTCTTCAGGAGATTGCCAAGTGTACAAAGATTCAAACTGAGGGGAGCCGACTGAATACTTTAAACAGCAAATAGTCCATAGCTCTCTGATGCATCCATTTTTCAGTAGGAATCAGATACTAAAGTCTTCCGGTGAGCTGTCTCTTTCCCTGAACTCTGCAAAGGTGCACATTACCAAATTTGAAATTCATTTTCTGGAATTTAGGAATCTTTTGAGGTGGATTTAAGCCCTGAGAACTAAGGGATTTCTCCCAGTCTTCTAAAGTCACAGTCTATTTACGACTGCCTCCTCTATTTGGTGGCTGCCATGGCCAGGGTTCTGACATATCTGTCTTCCCAGCTCTCCACACTGTGGGTATGGGGAGGTACATGGAGGGCTGAGAGGCTACCCATCCCTCCATCCCCAACTCCAGGGGCCACTGAGGTGCCCTCAGCCCTGGACTGTCAGCTGGTGGCTTTACTTGCACATAGATGCTTTCTTTGGGGAGAAATATTTTTCTCTCTTGTTTTGTGATAAATCTCACTGTGTTTAAGATCTTTTATCACTACTGGAAAGGAAATTGGTGGTTTTAGGCACTCTACTTGTACTTTTAAGTCAATATGCCTCCTCCATGTAAACTTATAGGGTCCTTCATTAGTTGCAGATGGCATAAGAGTAAACTGTCCTTCCCAGGCAAACCTTTGTTGATGACTATCAGCTAAGGCAAGACCAGGTAGGAAACAGGATTTAGATAGTGGGATCTGAGCATGAAAATAGTGGCACTTCTCACCAGGGGCGTCGGTTTATAAGCCTCCAGTTGAAGATTGCCCTTCTATAGCTGGAAAAGAGAGTAAGTATATCATGAATCAAGCAAAGGCTCATAAAGGCATCTTAAAGATGAGAAAAGAACCCCCAGCTTGGTAATCACATATAGGTATTTCAAGGCAAAGAAGAGCCTAACAAAAAGAACGTTGATCATTTATGAAAGTGGTTGTAGCAGGGGACTATGCTGAGATGCTGAGAAGTCACTATTTCCTGAGCAGCACTGGTAGCTCTTATCTGTCCTATTTCAGGGAGAGAAAAGATATATTCTAAGACAAAGAAGTCATTGCTCAGCTCTGAGTTTCAAAATAGGTTTTTGATAGTAATCTAAAAGTCAGAGTGCTTTTGATTTGTTATTATTAGGCAGGCTTTGCTGGGAGAGAATATCTGCTGGGATTCCAAAATCTAGCTTTTTTATATCAAGAGCAAAGGTAGAGAATTTACCACATAGAGTTTATATATTAAACTTAAAGTCGGAAAGAATGCATGCTGAACCAAGTATGGGTGTATAGTTCATACAGAAAGATAAAACCGTTCTCTGGGCAGATGGAGTAGGGACCAGATGGAAAAAAAAAGAGAACATTCAGATGCTGATATTGAGCACTACGCTCTGTCAATCCCATAATTCAGCACTCAGGATGAAACCTTACGGGTGAAAACAGAAACCATGTTATATAGTATATTAACATGGTTAATTACATGATTCACACCATTCAATAGATATTTATTGAGTGCCTTCGAAGTACCTGACGCTATTCTAGGTGTGTGAACTATATCAGTGAATAAAACAGACAGTGATGCCTGCCCTCCTGGAGCTCATATTCTAACTGAGGAAGGCAGATATAAAAAATAAACATAATAAGTGATTTAATATGACCTAGTGATAAAAGAAAAAATAAAGGAAAGTAAGGATTCAAAGCCAGATTGGAATTCAAAACCTGCGCTCTTAACCACTGCACTATAGTGTTCTATGACAGCTTTTTGACCATGGGAGATCTACAAAGAAACTTCTCACTAATGATGCTAAATGACTGAGTCTGAGCTGTTTCTGAGGTGAGGGAGGCACATACATGTAACATGTCTTGAATATAATGAGAATCACCCATGAAAATACATAAAGATGAGAAATGGCACAGAGGAGGCCACAACCCAGCAGTGCATCCTGGAGCGTTAACTTTCCTCTGTGTTCTAAACTCTGCTTTTGGGAAGGGAAGAGACACCCACAAATTAAACCCAAATGTCCAAAATAAGTAAGTAAATAAATGGCCTGAAGAATGAGCAATGGCATACATCTGATTTACACCCATGTCAGCTTCCTAGGCGGGCTGACCCTCAGCTAGACCAGCCTTCGTTCTGCAGGATTTGGCCATTTGCAAACATAAACCCACTACTGGCCTCTTCCCATCAGTGACTGCCTAATATTGCAGGGGCTTCCCGAAACACTCATTTGTGTTTTCTTATTCTCTTTTCTAAACTCACAACCGAGAAAATATTTAATAAGTAAAATTACTCATTACATATAATTTTATCCACATTTCTTACAAAGGTTGTCTCCTCCACAGTTCAGCAACTGGTTGAAGCCACCAGGAAGGGATTACTGTCATGAAATGTGTAAACAATTGATATATGAAATTCTCATTCATCTTGGCATCTGGCAGGCTCCCCATGTAATCAAGGGTTCATGTGCATACACACACACACAACATGGAAAGTGTTTCCCACAGAGTGGGTGACCAGTAAATGCAGAATTGAATGGTGACGCAAAGTTTTCTTTGCGTCACCATTCAGCCTAAAAAGATTATCTCACCCTGGAAAGAGAATAAATGCCTGTAGATATGTAGCACATGTATTGGTTTGGGGTTGGGGCACACGGAGGGAGTGATTTATCCTCTGATATGGTTTGGCTGTGTCCCCACCAAATCTCATCTTGAATTGTAGCTCCCATAATTCCCATGTGTTGTGGGAGGGACCTGGTGGGAGAGAATTGAACCATGGGGGCAGGTTCCCCCATGCTGTTCTCCTGGTAGTGAATATCAGTCTCACAAGATATGATGGTTTTATAAGGGGTTTCCCCTTTCACTAGGCTCTCATTCTGTCTCATGTGCTGCCATGTAAGACATGCTTTTTGCCTTCTACCATGATTGTGAGCCACGTGGAAGTATGAGTCTGTTAAACCTCTTTTTCTTCATAAATGACCCAGTCTTGGGTATGTCTTTATCAGCAGTGTGAAAAACGGACTAATACATCCTCCTTCCACAGACAGGGAACATGGTTCAGGCCTGATTAATTGTAATTCCTTCCCCTAGCCATGGAGATTGGCTTAGAGATGGATACAACATCTTAGGCCAGTAAGAGTCTTCCAGGACTTTTGGCACTATCTAGAAAGAGGTTTGTTCTTCCACCTAAGCCACTAAGCTTGTGGAATGTGAGCCTGAAGCTTTGACAACTTTGTCTCCATGTGTTTCTGCTTGAGGACAAAGCCAGGAGATAAAGAGGGACCTAGGGTCCTGAGAGGTCACTTGAGTATCTGGCTATTGCTGCTCCTGAAGCTAGATGGCCTTCCTAGTGATATAAATTAATACATTTTCTTCTTTGCTTTAACTAGATTGAGTTTCTATCACTGAAAACCAAATCAGTGCTAATACACGATGATAAACATACACAACCATTTGCTGTTATCTACCATATGCTAGGTATGATGCTAGGTACTTTACATAGAGTCTCTCACGATTGTACTCTTAGTTGGGTAACATTATGTTTTAGAACAGGAAAGTAAGAACAAGACAGTAAGATTAAACAGCCTGTACAAGTGATTATCCAGTGGTCCAGGCTCCCAAGTCCAGGCTCCCAAGTCCACGCTCTTTTCGCCTTATCCTGACACTAGGTACCAGCAGAAGCGTGGTGGGAAATGGACTTGGCATCAGAAGACTGAGTCACTTACTAGTGACTTTTGGATGTTCATTTACTTATTTCATAATACCTCATGAAATAAAGAATATGAACCAGATTGGCAGATGATAAGTCTATGCCAGTTATTTTTTTAAAGACAGCTTTATGGAGATATAATTAATATACCATACAATTTAGCTACTTAAAGTGTACCATTCTGTGGCTTTTAGCATATCCACAGATACGTACAGAACTCACCACAGTCAATTTTAGGACATATTTCTCACATCAAAAACCCTGTACCTGCTGGGCATGGTGGCTTGTGCCTATAATCCCAGCACTTTGGGAGGCCAAATTGGGTGGATCATGAGGTTGGGAGTTCGAGACCAGCCTGGCCAACATGGTGAAACATCGTTAACTAAATATACAAAAATTAGCCGGGCATAGTGGCACACGCCTGTAGTCCCAGCTACTCAGGAGGCTGAGGCAGAAGAATCACTTGAACCCGGGAAGTGGAGTTTGCAGTGAGCTGAGATTGTGCCACTGCACTCCAGCCTGGGTGACAGAGCGAGACTGTGTCTCAGACAAACAAACACCCTGTATCTTTTAGCTGTCATCCCCTCTCTTCTTATTTCCCCACTCCCAACCTAGCCCTAAGCAACCAGTAATCTACTTTTTGACTGTAGATTTCTTTATTCCGGACTTGTATATGGATAAAGACATGTCGTATGTGGTCTTTTGTGGCTTCTTTCACTTAGCATAATGTTTTCAAGGTTCATCCATGTTGTAGCATGTATGAGAACTTCATTCCTTTTTATTATACTGATGATTCTAGACCTCTCCTGGGATTAAGAGGTCTTTTGAAAATCTGCTGAAAGCCAAACATTCCTCCCCAGGCAAACATACATATGTAACAGTTTCCAAGCCCTCCTAGATCCCGTGATGCTCATTCACAGAACTCAATATAAATGTATAAACATAAGTATCTCTAAAAGTCAGACAAGACTTTAAATGGCACTTCTTTTTAAAGTGCTATACTCCCTATGTATGTGTAACTCTGGCCGAAATAGGCCCCACTAAAGCAGTATCTGTGAGGAGACAGCTTGCCTGGGAACCTAGACCAAGCAGGGCCACTGGGTACACACCACCATCACCAACAACAGCTGCAGAAATTCTTTACGGACTTTGTGAAGATACAAAAGGATTAAAGGAGAACGACTAAACACACTATGAAATAAGAACTGTGTGCAGTTTATTATATAATAAACACGTAAAGTATGTTTGTAGAATAGGCTATAAATGATATACAAAGGGTTCTGGTAAGAGTTTCCAATTCCTCTTCACTAGTTACTGGTGAAATCTTATCAGGTGTGGCTGAGAAAATAATCTTTTTTTCTGGATGAGCTGGAGTTCTGATGATCTGTGGTTTCCCACACTGTCCTTGTAACCAAGCAGCCTGTACTTGGAATGTGTGACTTCTTTATATCTGGGCCCTTGGTATCATCAAAGAACACTTCTTATCCAATAGTACAGTGGCTATCAGATAATTGTCAAAATTGGTTTAAAAGGATAATTACATAAGAAAAATAAATGTATTACCTTTAACATTTTATTTTTACTTAAAACATATTAGGTTCATGTAAGAATATGAAAGTGTGAATATTCTACTATTTCTGACATTCAGAATAGGTTACAACCTAAAATGAAGATCTTTATTTCATCCAGGTTTTCTGATCAGGGTTCTAAACCATTTTTCTTACATTATCAGCTACACCGATATTGTATCACCTACAGTTAAAAAATTGTTTATTTCATTAAAGTAGACCAAAACTTAAAGGCATTTGCTCTAGAATATGAATACAAAATTTATTTCTAGGTTTTTTTTCCTCCCTCTAATCTTTTTTTTTTTTGAGACGGGCTCTTGCTCTGTTACCTAAGCTGGAGTGCAGTGGTATAATCATGTCTTACTACAGCCTTAGCCTCCTGGGCTCAAGTAATCCTCCCACCTCAGCCTCCCAAGTAGCTGGGACTACAGACATGCACCACCGTGCCCAGCTAATATTTGTAATTTTTGTAGAGACGGGGTCTTCCTATGTTACCCAGGCTGGTCTCAAACTCCAGGGCTCAAGTGATCCTCCTGCCTTGGCCTCCCAAAGTGCTGGGATTACAGGTGTGAGCCACCATGCCTGGCCCTAAACTGACTTTCATAGAAACAACTACCATTTTGCTCTTATGTTTCACTTGTATAATATTCAAATAAATTACATTATTACAGGAGTAAGACCAGGATACAGACTCTAAAAAGTGAAGTTTTGGTAAATCTATAGTTGGTAGATCCGGAAGTAGAGAAGTATAGTAGAAAGAAGTCTACTAGCTACTGCTATTAAGAGATGAAATGAAATATGTATGTGGAATATATTTTATATAAAATACAGTCACATATAGGGCTTTGACTTTTATACATATGTACAGCTGTTCTATGGGGCTATGTAATAGGTAGTTTTCTGAATGTGCATGTAAACTAAAATTCATAAGTTGTTTTTGAAGTATATACAGACTCCTCTTTGTTTTTTGTTTTTTTTTGAGATGGAGTCTTGCTCTGTTGGCCAGGCTCGAGTGCAGTGGCGTGATCTCAGCTCACTGCAACCTCCACCTCCTGGGTTCAAGCAATTCTCCTGCCTCAGCCTCCTGAGTAGCTAGGATTACAGGAATGTGTCACCACGGCTGGCTAATTTTTGTATTTTTAGTAGATATGGGGTTTACCCATGTTGGCCAGCCTAGTCTCAAACTTCCGACTTCGGTTGATCCGCCTGCCTTGGCCTTCCAAAGTTCTGGGATTGCAGGTTTGAGCCACCATGCCTGACCCAGACTCCTCTCTTAAAGGAAGCCTTTGCAGAATTCTTTTCTACTAACTAAATTACTCCTAACATAACTATTAGCATAATTATTTTAAATCATCAAGTTGATCAGTTACCTTCAGTGCATTTCTTCCTAACTACCTTCCTCACTTCCCACTGCCTGTTCTGATCAGACCTGTCAGGGATGTAAATGCCAAGAACCACCTTCTCAGGGTGGGATGTGATCCTCACATGGCTCTCTTGATGCCTCCTCCATCTATGTGATCTGAGGCATCTTCACTATTAATTTGTCTGCAGATGTTAGGATATTACTCCTTCTTTTCCATCTTGCTGCCACCACCTTGGTCCAAGCTACCATTGTCTCCATTCAGATATCTGCAGACTTCCTTCCTGTTTCCCAGAATCCTCTCTGACTCAATCCAACACTTTCTTTATATAGCAGTCACAGTGGGTGTTTCTGAAATATGAATCTGATGATATCACTTTTATTTTAAAGTGGATTCTTCAGTGCTTCTCATTCTCTTAGAGACCAGACTTTTCAATAGTACCCTTGAGAGCCTTTGTGACATGGCCTGGTCTACCCTTCCAGTGTCCTTTGTGTCACAACATTCTCCCCTCTTTATGTTCTAGCTATTTTCATCTTCTTTCAGTTTCTTGTGTATCCTATACTCTTCTCTACCTCCAGATCTTTGATTCCTTCTGGAATATCTCCTGCATTGTCACTCGGTTGTCCCAGGAGCCCTCCTCTGACCCCTCAGCCTAAACTCCCACAGCATCCCATACTACCCCCTTTTTAATGTTCTTCAGATGTAGAGTTCCTAGTCAAACAACTGACTCTCCCAATAGACCTTAAGATCCATGAGGGCAAGAGGTATGTTTGTTGTGATCGTTGCTGTATCCCCAATACAGTATCTGACACTCAATAGATGCTAAAAATTATTTGTTGGATCAGTAAATGTATATTGTACTCTTCTCAGTTATTTATCTTTGAATTGGGGTCTCTAGGTAACACAGAATCCTAACCCCTAAGCACCCAAGTAGGCTAATTAGTAAGGAGCCTTTTCATCTGCCCACTAGGTTACAATGGGGAACTGGAACCCTTGCATGCCACCAAGAACACATTTTGAATGCATCTCTTTCCAGTTCTCTTATCATCTTTAGGTCTCAAATTTATCAGCCTTTATAAAGAGTCCTGGGTTCATTCACTTGAGAAGGTCCTGGGAATTCCATAGTTTAATTTACATTTGTATCTGCCACCTGTAGAGCCCATTAAAGATAAAATGACAATGGCAAGAACTTGGCTGTGGAGAAACTTCCTAAAATCTGACAGTGATGAAAGCCACAGAGTGACTTCAGTGTTTGTTTATTTTATTATACTTTAAGTTCTGGGATACATGTGCAGAACGTCCAGGTTTGTTGTATAGGTATACATGTGCCATGGAGGTTTGCTGCACCCAACAACTCGTCATCTACATTAGGTATTTCTCCTTATGCTATCCTCCCCCTGGCCCCTTGACGGGCCCCGGTGTGTGATGTTCCCCTCCCTGTGTCCTTGTGTTCTCATTGTTCAACTCCCACTTATGAGTGAGAACATGTGCGGTTTGGTTTTCTGTTCTTGTGTTAGTTTGATGAGAATGATGGTTTCCAGCTTCATCCATTTCCCTGCAAAGGACATGAATTCATCATCATTTATGGCTGCATAGTATTCCATGGTGTATATGTGCCACATTTTCTTTATTCATTCTATCATTGATGGGCATTTGGGTTGGTTGCAAGTCTTTGCTATTGTGAATAGTGCCACAATAAACATACATATGTATGTGTCTTTATAATAGAGTGATTTATAATCCTTTAGGTGTATACCCAGTAATGGGATTGCTGAGTCAAATGATATTTCCGGTTCTAGATTCTTGAGGAATCACCACACTGTCTTCCACAATGGTTGAACTAATTTACAGTCCCACCAGCAGTGTAAAAGCCTGCCTGTTTCTCCACATCCTTTCCAGGATCTATTGTATCCTGACTTTTTAATGATCGCCATTTGAACTGGCATGAGATGATAGGTCAGCGTGGTTTTGATTTGCATTTCTCTAATGACCAGTGATGATAAGCATTTTAAAAATATGTTTGTTGGCTGCATAAATGTCCTCTTCACTTCAGTGTTTTGTTTTTTTTTTTAATGTTTGGATCTCTCGGCTCTTCATGAATATGGTGACTTTGTGGTGACTTCCACCTCATGTTCAAAAGTGACTTAAAGACAACTTGGGTTTCAAAGACTATAGCAATAACTTTAGATGTGGAACTTGAGTTTCCTTCTCTGGGCGCTCACCTGTTTTTCGTTTATAACTACACACATTTTTCTTTTCTTTTTTTAACCTGAAAGAGGAGAGTCATTGTTTCAGGTATCTCAAACAAGGTTGAAAAATGTCCACAGCCAATTCGCAGAAAAAAACGACCCTTTCTGTCTAGTAGTTTCTCCCATTTTAGTTCCTTGTATTTGTATGAATTTCCTTCCTTCTCTTGTACTTCTTGATGTTCATGAAACCTGTACCCAGTACCTACCTGTTCATGAAATCTGTACTCAGTACGCTCTGGCCAGCTACTTCCTAGTCCCCTGAGAGCACAGCCAGCCACGCCTGGGAGGAATAGATAGCATCTCCTCTTCTGTCATGCAGACTGGCTTCAGTCTCCTCAACATCATTTCAGTCAACTCTAGTCTTAGGCTTTGACACAATGTAACTGCCCAACAGAGGTTCACCTTGCCCTCTGCCTAGACAGAGCTGATTTATGAAGACAGGGGGATTGCAATAGAGAAAGAATAATTCACACAGAACCAGCTGTGCGGGAGACTGGAGTTTTCTTATTACTTCAGTCAGTCTTACTGAGAACTTGGGGACTGGAGTTTTTAAGAATAATTTAGTGGGTGGGGGTCAGTGAATTGGGAGTTCTGATTGATCAAGTCTGAGATGAATTCAAAGGGAATTGAAGCTGTCCTCTTGAGCTGAATCAGTTCCTGGATCAGGGTCACAAGACCAGATGAGCCAGTTTATCGATCTGTGTGGTGCCAGTTGATCCATCAAGTGCAGAGTCTGCGAAATATCTCAAACACTGATCTTACATATTACAATGGTAATGTTATCCCCATGAGCAATTTGGGGAGGTTCAGAATCTTGCAGCCTCCAGCTGCATGACTCCTAAATCATAATTTCTAATATTTTAGCTAATTTCTTCATCCTGCAAAGGCAGTCTAGTCCCCAGGCAGAAAGGGGGTTTGTTTTGGGAAAGGGCTGTTATCATCTTTGTTTCAAAGCGAAATCATAAACTAAGTTCCTCCCAGAGTTAGTGTCGCCTATACCCAGGAAAGAACAAGGGCAGCTTGGAGGTTAGACGCAAGAGGAAGTTGGTTAGTGCAGATCTCTTTCACTGCCTCAGTTATAATTTTGCAACAGCAGTCTCAACAGTGTGAGGCTGTGTCTTTAAAAGAGAAAGTAAGTCACAAAATAAAGTATAACCTGGTATTTGCAAAGATAATTGAAATGAGGTTGCTTTGGTATACTGAAGACGAATTTTTCACTTCGTTTTCCATTTTAGGGCACATCATTAACTTCCTGTATCATCTTTTAAGCAGACATCCCTGACCACAGAGAAGAAGCTGGCAATTTAAAAACAGCCAGATACCTGGTGCTATTTCAAAGGCATAACAGAGATCTGTGATACCTTGCCGTGGTGTTGACTCAGTTTATGTCTTCCATCTTCCTCTGGTAGACAGAAAAATTAGTCTGGTTTATGATGAGTTTTATGTATGTTTATTGGAAAATGTTCTGCCTTAAACTTTTCATCATAGCCAAAAGCACATTGCAGGAAGATGCTCTGCATAGACCTGTGTCTGCTTGTAATGTGGCAAATTTCAGACATGGGAGAATGTGGCTTTATCTTGTGTTTGAAAGTACAGAGAGTTTTATGGATTCCTAGATGCCTGGCTAAGGACGATTAATATATAGTCTGTTGGCTTCAGTCATCTCTGGCTATTCATCACCTGATGATACACTCAATCATGTTCATGGGTTTAAAGAATCAGAACATGAGTAAAGGATAAGGGCAAATGATCTGAAATACATCAATGGAAGCTCATTTCTAATTGGTGCTATCATTTAGGTTTATGGCAGCTTCTTCATAAACCACTTTGTGTGTGTAAAACGCATCAGAGACTCCTCACATCAGACCAAACCAGACTACACAGAGTTATTTCACACAGTAATCACCAAACATTCCTATCTTTTAAATATAAGGAGCCGATCTATTGTTACCTCCTCTGTAAACACTGTTGTATTTATTCTTTCTCTTTTAATGCTTGACACTTAACCTGAATGGCTTCTTTTATGTGCTCAGTTTGACAAAACAGGACATAGAAAACATCATTTGATTTTTAAATTTCCATTCCTGGGTAGATGTTTTGGTTATTAAAAAAATAGCTCAACCCTATTTGTTTGGGACATATATGCAGGTAAATGGGTACATTTAGGGATTTTTTTTTTTGTCCTTCCATTTCCCTGTCCACATTTGTGCTTGTAGATCTGTGTCTCTGGAGATCCATTCGCTCGGTCATCAGACCACGGAGGCACCCATGGTTTATAACAGTAAGCAAGCCCATGTAGTTAAAAAAAAAAAAAAGCTGGAGAGCAGGAAGAATGTATAGACGGCATGAGTCTGCACAGAACAGAGCACGGTCAGCTTGTCCAGGGAAGTCAGAGTTGCACCAGGGGTGCGGGAGGAGCATCCACCACAGGACGGTTGTGTCTGTCGGGGTCCTTAATTATTTTGCAGTCAGAAAGTGCCTGGTGAAAGGCTTAAAGGAGAAATTCAATGCAATTTCCTTTTATCTGCCTCTCCAATTGATGTCTATACAGAGCAAACAGGGCTCCCCAAACACGCCAGTCTGTTTCAGATACACAAGATTAAGTAGCTAGTGACATTCAAGACCAATTGGCCCACCCAGGAGGACTGAAACCAGTGGAAAAGCTGTCAGATTTCGCCTTTTCTCCATTAATCTTAAAGCTTTTCAGTGGTGCCAGGTCGCATCTCCATCAGACAAGCTGAGAAGAGTGTCCTGCAACTTTCTACATCCCCAACCCCCACACCAAGGAGAGTAACCCCTTCATTGCTGAGCTGATCTCTTAGGATATAGGGGATTCTTTTCAGGGCCAGAAACAGATCCTTACTGGCCCCACTGCTTTTCAATACTGGAGGAATCTGGAAGCAGATGGCAGGATCCTTTTTCCTTACAAGTCCATTGCTGGTCCATTCCCTGTAGGCTGTGTCACATAGACCTCAGAGATTAGCTGCCCTTGAGAAGAGATGGCTTTAGGGGTCACTGTGGGACAACTAAGGAAACAGATGTTCCCCTAGTAGTCTGGAAGCTTCTTCACCTACCTGACACAGTGCATGGAAGGAGAGAGGGAAAGCCAGAAGGCGAGAATGCAGGGAAAGATGAGAGAGAAGAAGAAAGAAGGTGCAAATAAAGGGACTGAAGTGCGGATTTGTAATGGTCCTTTCCTCTATGCCTTATTTTAAATCGCTTTGGAAGCAGGGGATGACCTGGGCAAGAGGTCACCAGTGAGGAGCAAAGGGACTCATCTGCCACGCTTAAGCAGAGCGCCTGCCGAATCAGGATTTCCAAGAGCTCAGGCCGAGTGCCCAGCTAGGGGCTGCGTGTGCAGGTGCCACAAGACGGACAACACGGAGGACGCAGGCAAGCATTTCTCAGTCTAGTCACGGGTGGGAGAGGCCTGTGGCTTCCAGAAACCCAGCTTTGCCTTTGAAGACAGAACTCGGAGAACCCTCTGGCTGGAGGGGGCCACGGTCTTTTCCTGCTTTCTCTTTACCCCTGAGAGCCTTTTCTGTGGTGTTTATATCACTGTCAGCGTGAGTCTATCCCCAACAATAGGTATCTGAGAGCGCTGTGGCCCAGTTCCTTCAGCTGGGGTTGATTTATACCAGCAGGTATAGGTATAGACTGATCCCGCTCAAAACCGAATCTCTGGCCTCCACTAAAATCTTTCACAGCTTATATAGTTTTCACACACACACACACACACACACACACACACACACACACACACACACACACACACACACACACAGTCCTAGTTACAAAACATCCATTCCTGAGAGGAATAGATCACTCTCTGGATGGGTTATCTTGTTCCGTTAGTAGGTGCGTACTTCCCACAGCTCCACCCTACCCCAGATGGCTGCTGGCAGCAAGGCCTCAGCCTGTTTCCCATGTGCAGGGATTATAAAATAGACGTCTGGGTGACTTGTTTTAGGGTAACTTTCCATACAGTCCCTAGACTCATTTAAGTATCTTTTGTTACATCAAAGAAGTCACCCTCCACAGCAGTCCCGGGGAACCAGGCCATCACCCAGAGTTACCGCATCACTTAGTAGATTAAAATATTAATAAGCATAAAACTATGCAAAGGTAGACTTGTAGTGTCAGTCTCACCTCACCTGTAGGAAACAGAAGTGACGTTGTTGTGTATATTAATATCTTTTCTCAAAGGAATATTAACCCAGAAGAAATAATAGGCATAATTATATCTAGGCATAATGACATATATATTGAATACTACCTTTGTCAGTATTATGCAACCACATTTATACTAACTGACCATTATTGAACACTTAGATAAACACCCACTAATGAGAGGGGGCTTAGCACAAGACTGCATAGAGTTGATGCTCAATAATTTTCCAGTTTATTAAGTGCATGTCCTGACTAGTGCATTCAGTATACAAAGCACTTAGGTATTTGTATGGAATGTACATTTCTAGTTCAGGCATCATCCATCCTCTAATATTACAGTTAAGAAAAAGATAAGGACTCCCACAAAGGGAACTGAAGCCCCTGAGGCTAGGTGTTTTGTCTAGGAATTTCACAGAGGCTTTGTGTGATAAGAGTCTCTCTAGGAAGGGCCAGCACTCAAGATTGTATTACCATTACAATGGCAAAAACCGCAATTACTTTTGTGCCAACCTAATAATCAGCCTGTATGGCTGCAGTCCAGTCTGGGTTGCTGGGCCAGCAGATCATGCTGCTTAACATCTCCCCCATAGCTTCTGCTAAACTGAGGACACAGGAGATTCCAGATAGGTAATTGGAGAAGGAATTGAATGAGAGTCTGAGAAGGTAGCCAACTTCTGGAGGCAGGTGGCTAGCAAGATAGGTCCATCGTAACAGCCTCTACTACTTGTTGCTTTTAAAAGTGTGGACACATCGTGACACTCTTGCAGAAATTCAGAATTGGGCCAGTACTACCTCCCGTTAAAGGGAAAAAGCAATCACTCCTTGGCTGCTGGTGTCTGGGGAAGAAAGATGAAATTTGCCACGTGTGGACCTCCCCACACAGCAGGTTGCTAGAATTGCCTCCTAACCGTAGAGAGGAAAGAGAAATGGGGCAGCTTTCTTCTGTCACCTCCATCCTCATCACAGGCCCTCACACTGACAGCTGCCCAAAGGGTTGCTATACCTCACTCACCAAACTCTCGGCCCTTCCAGGTGGATAATAAGATATTATTATTTCTTGATCACTCAATAGAGGATTTGTATGTTGTATGGGCATATGTGAATTTAATATCAGTTTTATAACTTTGTCAGTGATTTCCAGTGAAATCTATGGTCTAACTTTATTTGTATTGTGAAAGGAAGAGAGCTGTAAGCAGCGTGGATTTAGAAATAAAGCGGTGGGAGTGGAAAGCCAGCAGTCCAGCACCATTGCTTAAAACTCTACAATGGTAGAGAATCTGCACTTTTCTAGGACCTGTCTCCCTTGTCTCCCTTCCATCTTGCTCTATTTTTTGACTTTTCATGACCACACCTCTTACCATCTTTATAGTCTGTCTTGTATGGGTAGGGACCCATTTTGGCCAGATCCAGAGTCATCTGGCTCCTTCTCTTTCTTGGCTCTTTTTATTTTACATGTTATTCTGAGCATGAGTCACCCCTCAGCTCCCTTCTCACCTCTCCTAATCATAGTCACAGGACAATCATTGTCAGGAAGAACATCTAGTTTTAATCACACTGAAATATGCAATAACATCTAGTGGATAATTTTCAAGAAATCTCCACTAGAAATTGAGCTGTTTTTGCCCTTAACTTTCCTGATAGCTTCCTCAGATTAGCAGCTCATTTAAAATAAAATGTGTTGGGGGCATTTGGAAACCATCCCTGCCCTCAGCATCTTGGCCAGGCCTTGACTTCCAAGGCTCATCATGTGCAAGTTAGGAGTTTCAACTGATGAGCTGTTGGAACAGGAGCAGATGGGACAGGGCTTCCAGAAAAAAAGGCCTTAGACCTCAGGGGGCCTGGGGTCCTCCCTGAGCGTGCTGATACAAGTTAGATTCTTTGCTGCTCACATGAAACAGCCTTGATAGTCCACACCCTGGGCCTCCACAACAATGGATCTTCAGTCAACAGTAGTATTTGTTAGATGCCTTAAATATATAATTTCTGGCAAAATGGCTTCTGCCAAAAGTTAGGATAAGTCAAGGGATATTCTTCCCCGCCGCCCCCCCCCACCCAATTTCACCTTTCAATGTTATCCAAAGTCAAGGGATATTCTTGAGGGGAGTTTAATGCAATGGAGAAGTTTTCAACAATGCAAAAAGTGTTGGAAGTAAAGCATTTGTTCATACTAAGACATGAACATTTAAAAACATTTAAAAGTACATTTGTTTAGTTGACAAGACGTGTTTCAAGCTAACTGACTCAGTTGGAGCTGAAGAAGTTAATAAAAGGAGTTTTGAGTGGTGAATAAACCCAATCTGAAACACAACTGACTTTAGAAGTCTGCAAATGTTATCCCTATATTAAGCACTTAGATCACCAGAAAACTTCATTTTTGTATCATATTTCTCTGGACCCCCAGAGACTCAACTTTACAGAGTCAGTCTTTAAAAGAGCTTAAGAGGCCAGGTGCAGTGGCTCACGCCTGTAATCCCAGCACTTTTGGAGGCCGAGGCGAGCAGATTGCCTGAGGTCAGGAGTTCGAGACCAGCCTGACCAACATGGCAAAATGCCATCTCTACTAAAAATACAAAAATTAGCTGGGCATGGTGGGGCACGCCTGTAATCCCAGCTACTTGGAAGGCTGAGGCAGGAGAATCACTTGAGCCCAGGAGGCAGAGGTTACAGTGAGCTGAGACTGCATCATTGCATTCCAGCCTGGGCAAAAAGAGTGAAATTTTGTCTCAAAACAAAAAAGCTTTGAGATAAGCTGTGGGGGTTGTGGGAGTGGAAGAGAGGCAATATAAGAAAGCTGCTACTCTCTCTATATCTGTGTTTGTGTGTGTTCATTTAGAACTGCTTCAGTGAAGTTGTTTTCTCCCTCATACCTAAGTATAGTTCAGGGCCAAGAAAAAATTTGTCTAGCCTCCCCTGAGTAGACATCAAGAATGATATAATCTACTGTGTTTTGCCTTAGACTTGAGCCTGTTAGCATCTAAAGCCAGGATTTGGACTCCTGCTGTTATCTTTCTTTTGCCAGAGCTTCTTGATATGATTTTTGCCCTTTGAACTTGCTCTTGGTCATATCAAGGTACTGATATATCTGTTCCAATGCTTGTAGTGACCTTACCATCAAGACTTTGCATGCTATCTGTGGTATATAGAGTATAAACATGCCAGGAAGTGCCTGGATGGATTGGAAGGATTTTGAAACCACTTCTTCTGCTTTAGAACAAAACACATCTAAAACTATGTGCTGTGGAGTACCTGGAGAACCTTCCAGAGGCCCACACAGAAGAGGACCTTTGATTTGGTCACCGGAACTACTCTCAGCGTGCAATAGTCCTTACCTCCTTTGGCTCCTCTGCTTCTTTGACTCAATTCCTGACCCAGACTTCCGTTTAGAAAGGAATCCTGTATTTCTGGTCCTTTCCCAACGGGCTGTTCTGCCTGCTTGGCTGTTTAAAGATGTAGTGCTTTGTGATTTGTTGCATCTCAGGACATCTTTGAGACATTTCTCCTGACCACCCTGCTTGCAGCTGCCAACTTCCTGTCCCTTCCAACAGCTGTTCTGATGTCCTGCTGTCATCCTCTCTGTATACAGCAGACAAGCAGTCTCGCTGCAGCTAGCATCCATCCTGTCAGTGTCGGTGGGCTGGCTGCATTCCAGGACGTGGGTAGATGGATACAAGAGGACAAGCTTGGGAACCAAATGTTGGCAAGGGAGTGGAATGAACACAAAGCCCTTTGCTAGTGATCATCAAGAGGGGTGATAGGAACATCTCCCTCAGTTGATGACCTTTGAATTCACAGTCTCTGGAAGAACTTTGACATCCAGGGAACCTTTGTGGGCTAAAGTCCTCTAAAGGAAATCTTTGTGTGATCATGTCCTCTAAGGGCACATGTTTTCTTTAAAGGCTTGTTGTTTTGCGAACTTGGAAAGGTTTCTGCTTAGCTCTAACAAGCCTGTGGCTTCCCAGCAACCTGGACTCAGCCCCTGTATGTTCCAAAAGCAGTGACTATAGAATTAGACAAGCGAAGAAGCTGATCTGACAATGCACACAGTTTGTAAGCATGTGTTAAACTTCAGAGTAAGGAATGTATAAAGCGGAGAAGAAAAGTAACAGCTTATACCTCCCTACCCCCTCTTTCAGGATGAACTGAGAGTGATGGTGTTCCTTTCTTTTCAAAACTGGCACAAGGAAAATTTTGGAGAACAAACTGCAGGTCATGTCACATATAAGTCCTGAGCTGGGGAACCACATGCTGTGGTGGAAATAGGAGTGCAGAGGCTAGATTTCCAGGACCTTCTGCAGTGGGAGTTGGAGAGGGCATTGTGATGGTTTTTGTTTCCAGGAAACAGGAATGAGGAACAGAATGAAGAATGGTGAGACAAATGCAATTGACATTTGTCATTTTTGGCTACTTAGTGTAAGAACTACCTTTCTATGTTTGAGAAATTTCCTCCCTAAAGGCCAGAAAATCCCCTTTACTAGCTCTCCCTGCAGCTCGAGTGTAGGCATGTGCCCTAGGGTGGATCTCTCAGATGCATCACCCCAGCTTTTGAACAGGGAGCCAGCAGCACAAAGGAGCAGAAACAGAAGAGAAACCATTTGGTGGTAGTGGTGGCCATAGTGCCAACATTCAGCTCCCTGTGTTCCATGGGGACTGGAGGGCCTCACTGGTCTGGGTCTCTGCTCCCACCTGTTCTCTGAGCCCAGTGTTCTTGAGTTTGTGAGCTACTTCATATCCTTTGAAAACTGTATTTTCTGCTTAAGTCAGACATAGTTTCTGTTGCTGGCAAAATGAAAGTTCAAAATAAAACCAGAGCTGCCTCTGACTCTCATCCCACATATTTGAATCAAACTCAGATTTCCTACAACAGCAGGCTTCTGATGCCCAGGCCTCAGTCCTGAGCTCTGGAGGCTACAACCTGGCCTGCTTATAGATGGGGGACCAAATGAAGGTAAAGAGGAGAGGGGTGAGGAGAGGACTGTGTGGCAGGAACATGATCTGGTCAGGGAACAGGAACAAGTGGCAGCACTGAGGGTTTTCAACACAGGGAGGGCCTGAGAAGATTGAGGCATGTACAGGGAGGTGGGCATGGTTTGTGACTCTGTCAGATTCAAAGGTTGGGGTTGAGAGACTCATCCTGAGTTCTGTTTGCCCAGGAGACCCAGACTGGCTGAGAAGGCCAAGCCCAGGGTTAATAGAGAAAAGCATGCTAGTTTTCTAGACGAGGAAGGCAATGTGTCAAAATCTCTCACTTTGGCCATCCCAGTGGAGAAAGGCAGAGCTCTGTGAAAGACTATGTTCTCTTCTTCCCTGTGCTCTGGGGGCTAATATTGATAACTGGGGTTTAGCACATTAAAGAATAAATCATGCAACCCCACCTGGAGAATCTATACAATTCCCCTTCAATCGGAGCTGATATACACACATGCCTTGAGACCTAAACAATCTAGTAGCACCAGATGGTTCCCTAGGAAGCAAACTAATTAGACATTTCTCTAAGGGTATTATAGTCCAGTTGGGGTTAAAAGTTGGAAAAGTTATTTGTAGTACTGGGGGCAAAGGAAGCAAGGTTTTATTTGAAGTAGAGAGTGGCTGAAATTATGGCACAATCTGCAGGGCAGGCAACATTCTGGAGTTTCATTTTAGGCTAAGAATAGGTGCTTGGCTACTCAATTGCTGGAATTACAACTCCAGCTACCTATACAGCCCTCCAATATTTAGAAGAGTGGCCCAGGTATTAGGAAGAGCATGGCAGAGATTTATGAATTTTCTAGAGGTGGAAGAATTAATTCATTAATTTATCTACTCATTTGACCAATATTCATTAAACACTTTCTATACTAGACACTGTTGTCTGGGCCTTTCTCATCATGAAAATTGAGATTATGCTTTTATTTAATCCATACAATGCCCTGAGATAGGTCTATTTGTTATCCTGATTTTACAGATGAGGAAACTGAAGCAACTGTTCAAAAAGAGGATATCAAAAGGGACAGGTGTTGATGATATTGTCCAAGCTTCTTCATGGGGAATCTCAGCCTCACATGGTAGAGTTACAACCAAAGGAAAAAAAAAATAAGGCTTTCCATGTAGTTTCTTGGCAGTCAATGAGTGTCAGGGTTGATTTTGTGTCCCTAAAATGTCACATGAAATTGATAGGCACTTCCAAAAGGGCAGTCTAGCAAGTAAAACAGTAGATGTGGGGCTGTGTGGAGTCTATCGTTGGGTAATCTTTTTCAAACAATAGGAATATACCAGCTTGTAAAGATTTGCCCACTTAGCTTCAAGTCTCTCTGAACACATTTCTCTCACCTCTGTGAAGAGATGAAGACATACAAATGTAACTCTTTTGATGTTCTTAAGTGAAAAACATGATATGGAATAGCAGATAAATACGCACAATTTCTTATCCAGTGAAGAGCTCCAGAAATATTTTGACTTCATTTAAAAGTTGTATAAATATGTGCTGGTGGAATTTTTTTCTAAACAAAAAGGTCCTGAAGGACTTTAGTTGTCTATATAAAACTTCTTGCCTGTGGAAAATGTTGACTTCCTGATTATTTTGACTCCTTGTGTTCACCTGAAATTTTGCTTTTGCAGTAGCTTTTCTTATGGTTTAGTGGCATCGCCTGTCCAGTGACAGGAAGTGGTGTTCTTATTGGGACGAATATGTGTTATGGCTCTAGACCAGCAGAATCCACTTCTGCTTTTTTCTACACTCTTCTTTCTATAGAAGAGAAGGGAATGGGGATCCCACATGGTGTTCACGGCCTTGGGCATACTGAGATTTCTTTGCAAAAGGAGAAACCGCACCAGCAACTAAGCATTTTAGCCCATTTTATTTTACTTCTTCTATGATTCTTTGCCACTTAGAATGCTAATCAGTTGATTTGGGACTGGAAATACAGTTCTTTGGCAATCTTAAGCTTTTCATTAATAAGAACATAACTTTTATCTGATATTTTTCCCCACTTTTCTCCTTTTAAATGTAATATTTGAATCAGTCCTTGAAAGTGAACTAAGTTCTCATGGCCCATAAAAGAACATATTCAAAATGTATACTCTCCTTCATGTCACAGATAAAAATAAGATCATTAATTGTATATACGATTTCCATATGATTTAAAAAATTTTATTTTGCAATAATTTATTTTAGATTTATATTAAAGTTGCACGGAAGGTACAAAGAGTTTCTGAAACTTTCAGTTTCTTTATTTGTTATTTATTTTTATTTTTTAGAAAAAGAGAGAAAAGGAGAAAGAAACAGCAAAAGAAAGAAAAAAGGAATGAAAGAGAGAAAGAAAGAGGAAGAGAAAGAAGGAGAGAGAATGGGATTCTTGTTTTATTGCCCAGGCTAGAATGCAGCCTAAAAATGGGTATTAAAAACCTCTTTTATGCCAATAATTGTGCTTAACAATGGAGACAGGAAGAAATAGGGGATGAAAATAACAAATAGGCAGTCAACCAATATTTTATTTAAACCTGTGATATGCTATGCAATTGCTGAGGAGTGATTTACTTCCAATTATGTGGTCACTTTTAAAATAGGTATAATGTGATACTGAGAAAAATGTATGTTTTGTGGATTTGGGGAGGAGAGTTCTGTAA